>VDFB02270651.1:90026087-90311766 GCA_007258455.2 Sequoia sempervirens | reverse complement strand
AAATCTTAACCCTTAACCCTAAATCCTTAACCCTTAAACCCTCTACCCTTAACCCTTAACACTTAAACCCTCTACCCTCTACCATTAACCCTTAGGTCTATGTGTGCACAAATCAGATATCCGATTTGTAGCACTAAAATCATACCATTATAAAACATTTAAAAAAAAAATTCAAATCAAATATTAGATCTTATCATATATCAGATTTGTGGGCCATATAAAAATCCAATGTGGGTCATTTTAAGCATTCCAACAGGCCCTAAATTCTGTTTGTAGGCTTTGCAGGAAAAAAATGCGTAGTTTTAGATAGGAAGAGACAAAGATCAACTTTTTGGAGCATCTTCTACTCAAATTTGTCATAAGCAAATTTTTTTAGCATCTTTTATGAGGTATAATAGGGAGCAACAGTCTCGGAAGAAAAAACATAAGAGAAAGCTTACAAAAGAACAAATTGAAGCATATAGACAAAGAGATAGAGAAGGTAATATGAAGAGAAGAAAGGTATGTTAAATATTGGTGAACCTGAGCCCTATCGTCTTTCAAGTGAAGAAGAAATTGAATATGTTGAAGGTGAAAATGTTGAACATGATATTGAAATTGGGAATGAAAATGTTCAAGGTGAAAATGTTGGAATTGAAGATGTTGAACATGATATTCAAATTGGGAATGAAAATATTGAAATTGATAATGAAAATGTTCAAGGTGAAAATTGTTGGAATTGAAGATGTTGAACATGATATTGAAATTGGGAATGAAATTATTCAAATTGATATTATGTTAAAAATGTTGGAATTGAAGATGTTGAACATAATATTGAGCCAAGTGTAAATTATGTTTCACCATATTACATGAGAAATGAAGAACCTTGTGTGGAAGAAAGACATATTCCAAATTCAAGACCTTCAATAACCCCTAAATGGTTACTTGAAATTGATGAGAACATTATAAACAATTTTTAAGGAAAGACGTCAACATGAACTGTTGGTTGTGGTCTACAAGAATTTTCAACCAATATTTTAGTGATAAGACATTGACCGAGCAATGCCAAATTTTTTGTACAATTGATAAAGATGCAAAAGATGAGACCTTTCCTAGCCAAATTGAAGATTCGTGTGAACAAGAAGACCAAAAAAAATTCTATTATTATCAAAAATATTTTTAATGCTCTCAAGTCTATTGGAAAAAATAACAAGGAAAAAGATAAGAGAGTTACTCGAAGAGTCATTACAACAGCCCTAGTAAACCATCAATTGAAAAAGGCTCGCTTTATGAGAAAAAATTGTATTGATTTTGACATAAATCATAAAACTTTAGATAGAACACTTGCAAGAAGAGAAAGAATAGATGATCCTCTTCAAAATGATACATGGGATTTTGTCGGGAGGCTTCCACATGTTGATAAGAATCTAACTGATAATGTAAAGCAGGTAATTCAACAATTTTGGCATGATAACTCTAGAGTATCACCCAATGCAAAGGATGTTTTAAAGTTAAGAATTGGCAATCGAGACCATACACTGCATCCTAAACATTTCTCATAATCAATTCAAACAATGTTGTTCAATTTTTTTATTAAAACACATCCAAATATGGAAATCTCGCAAAGGACTTTTGAAGGTTTGAAGCCATTTTATTGTGTGCCTCTTAAGATTCGCAATACTTGTTGTTGCAATTACCATGTGGAGTTTTCAATGTACCATGAACTATTATGCTATATCCATTCTACTTTGCATACTAATGAAATGTTGCAGGAGTGTGGTGCAATGCATCTTCTGAATCATCAAGGGACTTGCTAGATCTATTTTTATGTGCTAGAGATGATGGTTGCTTTTTCTATAGAAATGATTGTTTAAATGCGAAGTGCTCACAATGTGGTGGTTTGTCAAAGTTTTTTCAATGTTTTCATGAGGGTTCTGAACATGAATTTGGAAAGAAGCTTGTTGAGAAAAAGAGATATGAGATAGTCAAATATACTTTGTAGAGTGGAGGTGAAGGTTATAGATGCGAGTTGGTTACAAAAGAATGCAGTGTTGCTGACTTTATTTCAGATTTTAAGGACAATCTTTTCTACAAGTATGCAAGGAATAGTCATAGGTCTCAATGGTTGGATCAACAATTTAGGATGTGTAAGGACTCTTTTCTGATTGGAACTATTTTTACCAGTGATTGATTTTGCAGAAAACTACACATTGCAACCACAAAATGAGGTATAATCTCAATATTACAATTCCATTCAGATTGCTATTTTTGTCCACATAACGTTTAGACATGCACTTGATAGTACAAAGGAGGATCAAAAGATAATCAGAGAGTATCATTTTTATATGAGTGATGATAGATCTCACTCGTCCAAGTATGTCCAACATTGTTTCGAGATTTTTTTTGAGTTCTTGCATGAGCATGATATAACATTGGGCCAACATCTCATTTGGTCAGATAACTGCACATGTCAATTCAAGAATACTCATATGTTTTATTGGTTGAGTAGAATGAATGTACAGAGGGGTGTACCTCATATTTGGAGTTTTTTTTAAAGTTGGGCATGGGAAAGGGGAGCATGATGGAGCATGTGCATGTGTAAAGAGAGCTCTAGTTAAGGAGCAATTGAAGATTTCAGGAGAAAAATTCATTGATGCACGCTCTATTGTTGATTGGTGTATTTCAACATTGTCAAAGTTGGCTTGTTTTTGTCAGAGTTGTATTTAGTGTGAGTGGGATCAATGCGAGTCAAGTGAGTGGGTGGATACATGGGTTCCATAGTATCTAAATCCTTTATCTCAAACTATATCCATGAAAAATGACACAATGAAAAGTTTAGTTGATTACGACTGACTTTCAGATCTACTATAGCCAGGACATGTTTTTGCAGTTGTTGCACTATAGGGGAATGAAGAGATATCATACTATTGGTTGGATTGATGTGTATGGGTAAAGCACAAGCTAACACAACCAATGGAAGATGATGATGGGTTCGTGTATCCTACAGGTTCAGTTGTGGCTGGAGGAACTTGGTTGCGAACATACATGATTAGAAAGAATAGCATACCTGCATTTGAAGACTATCAGAAACACAAAACCATTCTTGTGTACTCACACCTTGTTATAGCAACAAATGTTAAGTTGTTGAAGCATCATGCCAAACCAAAGACAAAACAACTATGGACACTTAGTAATGCTGATCATGAAGTAATATTGGATACTCTTAAGCAAAGAGATGACCCCTTAGGCACACTTGAATAGCATATTCAAGAATGGAAGGTACAATTCTTAGGTTCATTATGCTTAAGTTCATTAGTGTTCTTTATTTAATACTGATATTTTGTATACTATTGCAATGCAAGTGTATTTAATAGTGATATTTTGTATATAATTTTGTGATATTTTTGGCACAATTGATCATGGACCTGCTGCAACAATAGCCAGCTCTGATCCTTTCGGAGAGGTATGCGACATATTACAATAATATAGATTGGTTATTCAAAGCGTCTTTTATAGTTTGCATTACCATCTCATCATCAATTTGGTCATTTAGAATAATATAGATTGGTTATTCTAAGAATCTTTTATAATTTGCATTACCAATTCATCATCATTCAGGTTGTTTAGATTAATATAGATTTTTTAGTGAAAGCATATTTTCTATTGTGACTATATAGATTTATCATTTGACAACTTTTACAATATTTTGGCACGATTGATCATGGACCTATTGCAACAATAGCCAACTTTGATCCTTTCAGAGAGGTATGCCACATATTACAATAGTGTACTTTGGTTATTCAAAGTGTCTTTTATAGTTTGCATTACCATCTCATCGTCAATTAGGTCATTTAGAATAATATAGATTGGTTATTCTAAGCATATTTTATAGTTTGCATTACCAATTCATCATCATTCAGGTTGTTTAGATTAATATAGATTTGTTATTCTAAGCATTTTTTCTATTGTGACAATATAGATTTCTCATTTGACAACTTTTGCGATATTTTTGGCACGATTGATCATGGACCTATTGCAACAATAGCCAACTTTGATCCTTTTGGAGAGGTATGCCACATATTACAATAATATAGATTGGTTATTCTAAGCATCTTTTATAGTTTACATTACCATCTCATCATCAATTAGGTCATTTAGAATAATATAGATTGGTTATTCTAAGCATCTTTTATAGTTTGCATTACCAACTCATGATCATTCAGGTTGTTTAGATTAATATAGATTTGTTAGTCTAATCATATTTTCTATTGTGACAATATAGATTTCTCATTTGACAACTTTTGCGACATTCTTGGCACTATTGATCATGGACCTACTACAACAATAGGTAGCTTTGATCCTTTCAGAGAGGTATGCGACAAATTACAATAATATAGATTGGTTATTCTAAGCATCTTTTCTATTGTATGTAGTTTAACTGCCACCTTGATTGTTTGTATCGGTGCTTGTTACTCCAGAACATCAACATACTACTCTTGTGGAAGATTGTGCCCAGAATACCTCCAATAGGAAAATTTTGTAAAATTTGAATTTTCAAATGTGAAACAATGTAAAAAGGTCATAACTGTGTATGGGCATAATCTATATCTAGTGATGTTTTTTGAAATATGGGTCAAATGTCTAGCATTGTATAAAGGGTATGTTTAAAATGTAAAGGGTTCTGTATTTTGGAAACTCATAGGTTGAAATAGTCATACAGGTGTATGCTTTGTTACTATTATTGGGACAATTTTGTAAGAGCCTTTTGTACTTAATTGAGCTACAAACAGAGTTTTTCTTCCTTGTTCTTTCTTGTCGGTATGCTCGTTTGAACCAGGTTTTGTAATATCTCCTATTTATATATAATAAATTATAGTGGCTTACCACTTTTTCCAAAAAAAAAAATGTAAAAAGGTCATGTGAAGGTCATTTCCAATGTAATTAAATCTTTGATCTAGCAAATTGGAAACAATGTATCTGGGTGTGCATGATGTTCAAGTTGATTGGGTAAGAGTTTTCTGATGCAAGAGCTAGGTGGCTTTAAACAACACAATTACAATTAAAGATGATTCAAACTCCAATTTGATCTTCAAACCCAAACTTGGGTGCAACTTCACAAAAATAGGCCCATTTTACAAAGAGACTCATATTTAAACACTTCCCAAACCTGAAATTTGGATGGGGCAACATTAAAAATCCTACCAAACTACCAAAATCGCAATTTTTTTGGTGAGATACGCTTTCTAAAGCTCTATTTCAATAAACCCTCATTTTTAGCAACTTTCATGAGGTTTTTAAGGAAATCAATGTTTCCAACCTTGCCACACCCTATAAACTCATCAAACATGTCTATTAGGACCTGCACAAGTTTGATCCAACCTTAAATCTTGCTACCCCACGTTTCATTGACATTAGCATGTTGTAACCACCATTTTTCACCTAATTTCACTCATTTTTTCCATGCATGGCAACTCACCAACTCAACTACAAACCTTTCCAACTCTTTAAAACCACATATTCACCTTATACAGTCCTAATAATATCTACCATGGCCATACCATCGAGCTATAGACTGTACAATAGATGGTATGGCCTTTTAGCACTTTGGACTCTTAAGGGAAATCACTAATCCAATGAAGCTCAGAGTGATTCAGCGTATTTGGGTGCAAAAGAGGACTATACCTAGCGTAAATGTACCAATCCAGATGTGTTGGAACAGTCTATTTAGTCGTACAAGTTGCAGAATGAAAGTTGCACCACTTTGCAACTTTACACTGCTTGCATCTAACAACTTTTCCCTCAACTAAAAACTCGTCACCATGAGAAAATGCCTCTAAAATAGAAAAAACCAAGAGATGTTATTGTAGATGGTCCCAACACGATCACATAGCCTTAGAAAAAAATTCTTTAAGCATCATGGTTTTTGATAAATAGCCATTCAAAGATTGATGTCTTTTAGCACTTTGGACTCTTAAGGGAAATCGTCAGTCCAATGTAGCTCGAAGTGATACGTCATATTTGGGTGAAAAATAGGACCATACCTAGCATAAAAGTACCCATTTAGATGTGTTGGAATAGTTCATTTGGTTGTATGAGTTGCAGAATGAAAGTTGCACCACTTTGCAACTTTACAGTGCTTGCATTTGACAACTTTTCCCTCAACTAAGAACTCATCACCACTAGAAAACACCTTCAAGATAGAAAAAAATGAGAGAGGTTATTGTAGATCATCCCAACATGATCCCATAGCCTTAGACAGAGAGTCTGTAAGTTTCATGGTTTTTGAGAAATAGCCCTTCAAAGATTGTTGTCTTTTAGCACTTTGGACTCTTAAGGGAAATCATCCGTCCAATGTAGCTCGTAGTGATTCAACGTATTTGGGTACAAAAGAGGACCATCCCTAGCGTAAATGTACCCATATGGATGTGTTGGAATAGTTTGTTTGGTCATACAAGTTGGAGAATGAAAGTTGCACCATTGTGCAAATTTACACTACTTGCATTTGACAACTTTTCCCTCAACTGAAAATTCATCACCACTAGAAAATGCCTCTGAGATAGCAAAAACTGGGAGAGGTTATTGTAGATGGTCCCAACACAATCCCATAGCCTTAGACAAAGAGTCTATAAGCATCATGGTTTCTAAGAAATATCCCTTCAAAGATTGCTGCCTTTTAGCACTTTGGACTCTTAAGGGAAATCGTTGGTCCAATGTAGCTCAGAGTGATTCGACATATTTAGGTGCAAAAGATGACCATGATTAGCATAAACATACCCATCTAGACGTGTTGGAATAGTTTGTTTGGTCGCACGAGTTGGAGAATGAAAGTTGCACCACTTTGCAACGTTACACTGCTTGCATCTGACAACTTTTCCCTCAATTGAAAACTCATCACCATGGGAAAACACCTTTGAGATAGAAAAAAATAAGAGAGGTTATTGTAGATGCTCCCAACATGATCCCATAGCCTCAAATGGAGAGTCTGTAAGCATCATGGTTTCCAAGAAATAGCCCTTCAAATATTGTTGTCTTTTAGCACTTTGAACTCTTAAGGGAAATCGTTAGTCCAATGTAGCTTGGAGCAATTTGACATATTTGGGTACAAAAGATGACCATCCTTGGCATAAAAATACCTATCTGGACATGTTGGAACAGTCTATTTGGTCACACAAGTTGTAGAATGAAAGTTGCACCACTTTGCAACTTTACACTGCTTGCATCTTACAACTTTTCCCTCAACTAAAAACTCATCACCACGGGAAAAGGCCTTTGATATAGAAAAAAATGAGAGAGGTTATAGTAGAGGGACCCAACATGATCTCGTAGCCTTAGACAAAAAAAAATTTAGGCATCACGATTTCTGAGTAACAGTCTGTCAAAGATTGCTACCCTTCTGCACTTTAGACTCTTAAGGGATTTCACCGATTGAACGTAGTTCAAACTGCTTCGGCCTGTGTGGGTGTGAAAGGGGACCATACCTAATATAAATATACCCATCCGAATGTGATGGAACAGCCAGTTTGGTCATACGAGTTGTAGAACAAGATTTATTTATGCCCTTACAAGTAGTTTTCAGCCTCCAACCAAACTCCAACGTTGATTTTTGTGCGAAATAAAGCCATGAGACCATAGCTTGTTGCTTTCTTTTTAATGGAAACTGGTGGGAAGTAGAGTTAAATTCTTCAAAAACACTCACCAAGTTAGTACCAACAAAGATTCTACAAAACTCTTCTTCTAGCCATCAAATTCACCATAAAAATGACATTTTCCAGCCCTAGGGATTGTTTCATCCACTAACAAATCAACCCCACAACATCCTAAACATGTTAGGAATCAATTTTACATGTTAGAGGACCCATTCCATAAGTTACAGTAGTCAAAAAAAGTGGAATGGGTCGGATTACATTTTGAAGATCCTCAATCCACAAATCTGGAAATAGAGGTAGTAGTAATAAAAATTGAATAACTTTCAAAAAACAAGGAGTTATACCTTGAAATTTGATGAAAATTAAATCTAACTCATAGGACCATAACTTCCAAAAAATTTCAAAGCATTAGGATTCCAGACGGATCCATACAACAATAGAAAGTAGAGAAAAATCAGTAATTTTCTAGAAAGCAACGTTGCTTTTGTATTGGAATTCACAAAATTGCCTTCAACCAACCTATTTTCGAACCTTGAAGAGATTTATATACATTTTTTGAATTCAAATAGACTCCCCAATGTCCACAACCACCTTTTCAACTACCAAGACCCTTCATTTTTCTTAAAAATTGCTAAAATTGACAACTTTTTGTTAATAATGCACTTTTATGAAACTTTGCTTTCCAAGACACCTATGACTAGTAAAACTAGTCAAAAACCTTTATTTAAACCCTACTACAACTTCTAGACTCCTATCTTGTACTTCCCTTTACAATTTTAATAATTTTCCTTCAAAAGACTACATGGCAATTTTGACAATTTTGAAGCAAGAATGCATTTTTGGCATATTGGACCCCTAGACTCAAAGCTTAAACTTAATACACCTTAAAAATGGTATGGATTGACCTTATTTAGCATAAATATATCACACCTAACCTCTCAACCTATCAACCGTCAAATTTGTAATCTTGCAAATAGTAGATTAGTTGGGAAACTAGAGAGGAAGAGTTTATGGTGAGTGGCCTAGTGAAGGCTAGAGAAGACGAGTTTGAGGAATATGGTGTTAGGGCAGGGGATTGTCCTTGGTTGTCATATTTGGTTGTGTGGAAGATGTATGCTACTATGGGGATGGTTCTAAGCATAAAGAACCTGAGAAAGATTGTGAAGAGAAGAGTTGAAGGGCAGAGATACATGTGTAGTTGGCAAAAGCTCATGGAAGAGCATGAAACAAAGATATTAATGTATGGATGTTTAGCTTTTTGTACTAAATTTTTGTGTGTAGGTGTTAAATCTTTGGAAACACCATTTTTAGGTGTCAATGAAGACAAAAAGTAGAAAGAATATCCATTTGAGAAGGATCAAGCATGGCAAGACCAAGACAAAGCAAAGCATGAAGGGTACAAAATCCCTTGGAGGAAGATTTACATGCAAGTGACTTGGAAAAGGTTTGAAGGGATTGTGAAGAAGATAGGAATAGACCTATGGAGTGATTTATGGGGCATAAATCTTTTGAACCCGGGGAGTATGGTGCAGGAGCACCTAAAACATGTAAGCTTTAATGAATTGACAAGGCCATTCCTCCTTCTATATAGGCTGCACCTCAGAGGAATGGGCCTAAATTAGATAGGGGTAGGCATAGGAAAAAGTTTTTATGGGTGATAAAGGGATTAGAGTGGTCTGAGAATGCTGCCCTATTAAGAAACACAAATTTTTGTGCCTTTTTAGTAAGGCTAGAGAGTGAGTTTTTGAGAAGTTGAATGAAAATAGGCTAGAACTTGTTGGAAACTATTGGAATAGGTGTATTTAATGGTGTTTAAGAGGCCTAAGTGATTAAGAGTAACCCAAGAAGAGTAAGAGTGTGAAACCCTAGTTGGAAGGGGCAAAAACAAGGGAAAACTGGTGATTTTACAAAGAAAGTGTTAGAAAAATTATGGGGTAGCATAATACAATGATTTTTTAATTTTAAGTAGACAAAATTAAGAGGGAATGAAGTGGTTTTAGGATTGAGTGAGGTCAGAGCATAAAATTTCCAATAAGCCCTAGTTAAGAGGAAGAAAAGTGAGGGTTTGGAACATGAGGGTCCTAGAGAGAAAATGGAGACCTAAAAGTTGCAAAATATTGTATTTTGAAAGCAGTTTGAAGACTATTTGGAGGTATTTTGAGTTTTTGATGTGGTTAATGGTCAGTTGTTTTGAAAAAGAGGCCTAATTGAGGCCTATTTCAACGCTAGGAGCTAGACTTGGTCAAGTTGTTCCAAAGGAGTGAAAATTGAATTTTGAGTATGTGAAAGAGGACCTTAATGGGTATCTAGATTGGTGAATAGTAGAGAAGGTTGTTTTGAAAGATTGTGAGTTAAGTAGGGAAAAGTGGTCTTCCTAACCTACAAGAAAGATCTAGTGAACAGTTGGAGAAACTAGCAAAGAATGGTATTATGAGAAAATAATGAATTGAAACTCATTGAATGGTGAAGACAAGTTGTGTTACTACCCTGTTCTGCATCAAATGCTTTGATAGACCTGTATGAAAAATGTGGTAGGATAGATAAGGTAGTGAACTGTTTGAAAAAAATGCCTCAATGAAATGAGGTCTCATGGTGATGGAATGCCATGACAATCAAAAGAAATTTGGATTCTCATGGCATTTCATCACCATGAGACCTCAAATAAATGAGGTCTCATGGTGATGGAATGCCATGAGAATCCAAATTTCTTTTGATTGTCATGGCATTCCATCACCATGAGACCTCATTTCATTGAGGCATTTTTTCAAATAATTCATTGTCTTGTCTATGCTATTGCTTACTATTATGCTTTGATAGAATTTTTCCAAGCATCCATAGCTTGTTTGAAAGCACTTGTTTTAGGATTTTAGCCATAGCAACAAGCCAATGAATTGTTTGATAAAAATCTTTGGTAGACATGTATGAAAAATGTGGTAGCATAGACAAGGCAGTGGACTGTTTGAAAAAAAAAGCCTCAAAGAAATGTGGTCTCATAGAATTCCATGACAAGAAAATTTAATTGACAACTTCTCCTAGTTATTAGTTATGTAATGTGAAGTAATTGCATAATTGCTTAGGTTGAATTTGTAAAAACTATATTGTAATTGAAATTTTTTCATCTATCAACATCTAGTTGTTAGTTATGCAATGTGAAGTAATGCTTTGAGTTTGAAAGATGTGCAATGCAATGTAATCAATGATATGAATATAAACTACATAATATAACCATTTTTTAATGCTATTATACATTGATATTTAACCATTGCTCAAGATTATATTTTCAAAGAGTTTAATCATGCACATGAGGAACAAATTAAATTTTGATTGTCAACTTCTATATATCAAATTATCCAATAATCAAGTGTATGTAGATATACAAAAATGGAATCAACACCAACTCAAACAAAGTTTTACAAAATGTGGCATATGCCATCTCAATATCTATTCAAAATTTACATGCCAAAATGTCTATCTCATCATAAACTACTGGTGGATCATCAAAATGGAGCCTCTTTGAAGCACTCTTTGGATTTGAAGGTAGCTTCACAAGAAAAATTCAAACCACAATTGAGATTAGTTGTACTATATAATTTAAAATCAAATAATTAACATCAAAATAAATATACATTGAATTTTAATTGAACTCTAAAATTGAAATCTTGATTACCTGAAATATACGTCTCTTCAAAGGGTCAAGAGTCCTAGAATATGCCCCTCAATCTATATATGTGAATAAAAACATAAAATTGATCCAAGTTAGCATATCCTTAAAATGTTTCGACACCTCCTCCTTGAGGTTTTTCAACACCTACTCCTTGAGGTGTTCCAATACCTACTCCTTTAGGTGTTGTGACACTTGTCAACAATGATGTATAACTCATAACTGCATGTACATAAAAATGACAATTACATATGAAACTACCAATCTATGTCGATGTATGTATAATCAATATAAGATCTTAAAAATATTAATTCAATCTAATTTGAATTCAATTACCTTCCCCTTATCTAACTTTGCACCTCCATAGTCTAGAGAAGGCCGCACCTCGCTCACACTAGGTATTTCCTACAATAGGAAAATAAGATAAACATATAAGTTATTATATAATTTCATTAATGACAAGCAAGTATATAATAAAAAATGTAAATGAGTGAGTGCGAAAATATATACTGTGTGCATATCGAGGCCAAATGAAATGGCCCTAAGGGTGCTATCAGTCACCTATATGATCTCCTCCTTATACATCAACTGTTAAATAGATCATATAAATAAATATTAGTACTTGATACTATATCTTATTAATATTCATTTAAAAACAAATGCAAGTTATGAATTTACAATTTAAATCTTACCTGTGTCACTATTCCAATGCCCCCCTCTCTAGTAGGAGAGGGCTTTGTAGGGTGTGCTCCACTCCCCTATGTCTGATCTATAATGTCCACATCATGGAGGTCATAATCATAAGTGTCCAAGGGATGCTCAATGGGCTGTACAAGAGGACCCAAGCATATCTGGTGGCACATAGTGCAAGTATGTGACACACAAATATGTGGACCTGAGGAGGATGATGCAACAACACTTGAGCCATTTCCAACATCACCAAAATGTGGTTGAGCTACTGTAGAAGCATGTGAAACCAAAAGACCACTCAAAGAGTGAATAGCCTAAATAGTCTGTGTGGCTGCATCCTAGATAATATCTGGATGATATACTGGAGGTGGCAGAGGAAGGGGAGGAAGGGGAACATGTGGGCATGGGACTACTCTAACTGCCCCTAGTCTATCTTGGGGCATACCTCCACTGACACCCTGGAAGGGTTTAATGTTAAAGTAATTGACATGATGCCCTAACACAAACTCAACGTATTTTTTTTTAATAAATTAAAATGGTATATCACAATTGTTGTTCGGTGGTTTATCAAAAAACATACACCAACGATCCCAAAAGTTATCTACAATGTCTGTATTCATGCACCATTTTATAGAAAGTTTTGGTTTATTAACATTAACTGGAAAACTGGTGCAGGGGTTAACGAATAAAGAGGCTATTTGGGCATTTGTTATTTGGAGATCTTTCTCATCATCATAACACAATCCACATGAGTAATATTCCCTCATGTCTTCTCGCCACGAATGAAAGGCATTATGTTGGGTGGAGAGGGTTTCTATATTTTTAATTATTTCCTTCAATGTGTTTGTCATCTCAGATAATTGAGGGGTTATCTTATAAACATCACAAATGCCCCTTAATTGCTCCAATTTTTCACTAATTAAGTCTTCAAGTGATGGTTGCAGAGGTACTAGAGCGTTTGGAATTTTTGCATTTTCATTCTCATCCATAATACCTGATTAAAGTTAAAAACTAATTAATCTAATTGAAATTACACAATATAAATGAAATTATTGTAAAAAAACCCTAGTTTTTAATAAAAATCCAAAAAAACCCTACTTTTTAACAAAAATCCATAACAAACTCTAGTTTTTAATAAAATACATAAACAAAACTAGTTTTTTTTATCAAAATCCATAAAAAACATTAATTTTTAATAAAAATCCATTGTAAACTCTAGTTTTTAATAAAAATCAATAAAAAACCCTACTTTTTAATGAAAATCTATAAAAAAACTACTTAAAATTATACAAATCTAATAGAAAAATTGATTAAAACAAAAAAAAACAAAAAACTTACCTTTGAAATCAAATATCTGCTCAAATCGGATATTTGATATCCAAATGTCGTTCTCACTATGCCCCCTCAGCTCTTTAAAATGACAAAAATGATTTTAAAATGTCATTGTTATGTATTTATAGCTGATTCAAATTGGATATCCAATTTGTATTTCTTGCCTTGGGCATTGCTTTGGAGCAATGTAGTGATACCCAAACCAAAAAAAAGTCAACTCAGGATTTTTCACGTTTTTGGGTCGATGCAAAATGCAACTTTTTTCACATTGCCACTTTTTCGCCCTTCATGATCCTGCACATACCCTACTCCCGACCGCTATACGAATGTGAATGCTAATGGAAAACTTAGCATTACAGGTGCAGATTTTTTATGCAAACAAGTTTATCTTGCCTCACACATAACCACCTAAATGGGTGCCCGAACTAATAACCTTTTGTGTAGTTGCCAAAATCCATTTCTATTTGCTGGTGCAACAATGGTCGTTACCAAGCCATCCCACATTCTCGCAGTTCTTAGTAGAGGTGAAGAGTTTGTCATGGGAGAGTCATGAGAAGTTGAAGCTTGGTTGACCTAGAGAATTTAGTGTCGTGGAGGGGAGCTAGTGTGGCCAAGCTTCTAAGTCACTCACTAAGAATAAGTGCGGTTGGAGAAATCCAAGTGGAAATCCAATGAATATAGTCCTTACCATCCATAGGGTTGTGATTGTCTTCAATGTGCTTGATTTCAACATTTCAAGACAAAATCATGTGTTTACCAAGTGCTTTCTGAATCAATAAACACATAAGACACCTTTTACAAATATGGAAAGTCACATTCAAACTAGAACAACTTCAAAAATTTGTCAAAATTGCAAGAAAACTAGACCTTATTCAAATTGCAATGCAATTGCTGCCTTAAACAACACATTTGATTTTTTGCAATGCAATTGTTGTGTGAAACAATGCATTTTCCTTTTTGCAACACAATTGCTTCCTTAAACAACACATTTTCTATTTTGCAATACAATTTCTGCCTTAAACAACACATTTGCTTTTTTGCAACACAATTGCTGCCTAAAACAATGCATTTGCCTTATTGCAATGCAATTGACTATCATAAACCACAACTGCCTGCCATCTAGAAAAATAACATAGTTTAGGTTGCATACCTTAGGCTTAAGTCATACCTTTGCATTATCATTCTCTAGGTTTCACTATCATGTCTTCAATTCACCTTGATATGCTTGCCAGTCAAGTTGAATACCAATTACTCCCTAATGGTCAATACCAAAAAGCCATAGACTTCAAAAGACAATTCATCCAATCCAAATACCAATTCCCTTCCTACCAAAAATCCATAAGTCCTAGTCATTCAACTATCTACCCTCACTATCAAGACTTACTTAACACAAGCCATACCATTCATACACAACAAAAATCCATTTATCACCCTTATCTTAGCTTTGGCAATGGAAATCAACCATCCACTAATCCCTTCCAAGCCTCCATGTCCTATCCTAGTCCTTCATCCACTAACCCCTTCCAAGTCTCCATGTCTTATCCTAGTCCTTCATCCACTAATCATTTCCAAACCACTCCATCCCAACATACATTTAGTCATGCAAATTCTATCCTTCTCCAAAGTCACATTCCATTGCCTAAATTTGAGGACATATGTCAAGATGAAAACTTAAGGCATGGCATCATAACTTCACCTTCATGTCAAGATCAAGGTAGTCCATCCCATGACCCCATCCTTAAATCCATTCAAGAAGTCCTTCTAGATAATCATAGCATTCAAAATAAACCTATCCTTGACAAAGATTCCATTCCCAATCATGTCGTCCAAGAAAATCCCATCTTTGACCAAGACATTACCATTGATCAAGAAACCCAAAACAATCTTCTCATTGACCTTTATGCCATTTATGATAAAACATTCAAGGATAATCCTACCCAAACTCTGAACACATCGATTTCCCAAAATGAGACACTTGCCTCCTTTGGATAGATAGATGATCTTCCTAGATAGAACAAGAGTCTTCTCCTCTGGACATATTTGCAAATGATCAAGCTATAGTTGAATTTGGTAGAATCCATGACAATGACCATAAAGATGGTTTCGACATTGACTTGGAAGCACCAATAGAATCGTCTGAATCTGACATCTCACAAAATCATACCAAAGATATCAATCAGAAATATATACCCCATGTCAATTAAGCGACAACATCTTATCAACTAGGATCATCTATCTTTTTCAAAGGCTTTCTTACAGTTGAGAAAATACTGAGTAATGATCTCCACATACACAATGATGGAATTACATCTTGCTTCCAAAATGAAAAATAACCATTGCAAATATAATATGTCAGAGCATGCAGTATCAAGGAAAATGACTAGGCATACATGAGCAAGGGATTCGAGAACCAATACACTTTTATGAAAATCCTAGACATCAAGGTCTTGGCTATTCCTCAGTTGGAGAATCTACTGATGTTAGTGGTACCTTCTCTATATTGGGGGAAACTTTATTTGATACAAACATTTAAATGGGGGCCATGAGTAATCCTTGTCATAAGGTTGCTGCCAACACTCCCACACCATAAACCATCATTCCAACATGAATAAAATTTCCATTTGGAACCAACAAAAACAAAATTCTTACAAATAAAAATTTCAAAATAAAATGTCAAAGGCCATTGAATTAAACAAAAATCCAAGTGGACAATTGAAGTTAAAGTGGATCCCAAAGAAAAATGGATCAAGAAAAGAAAATATGCCAAATCCAAAAGTCAATTAAAATGTGGAGCCATAAGAAAAGAGGACTCCCACATATAATAATTTTCCACCTCCTTCAAAATGGTCTTCAATCAAGGAATATCAAAGTGTTGGTTCCAAATGCTATCCTAATCAAAATTCCAAACTCCCCCATCCAACATCCCAAGCTTGGAAAATAAAGAGTGATTCATCCAAATGTCCAAACAACCCTTCCACATCTACCATCATCGATCAAAATCCTACATCGCACCTAAAGTCTAAAACACATACCTCCCAAATTATTTGCATATTGGCAACAACCTTTATCATAACAACTCTCATGGCACTCTATCATGATGTGTGTATTCTAATAAGGCCAACTCTAGTATAAAAAAGGATCACAATGACATCAATTAGTTGTATGCAAGCGTTATGATCTTGACAAGGAAACTACTTCATAAAGGTCATTATTGGAATATCATAGCACCAATCTCTACATCAACACCCTCTATGGATTCTAAACATTCAGTGATCAACTAAAATATTACGGCCATCCAAAAATATCAAAAATACAAAAAAGATAAAAAATAAAAAAATAGTAAAGATACAAATTTCATCCAATAGTGAAAACCATTCTTATGGAATTTTGGATATGTACCATGACGAAAACCTAGAAAATAGGCGTCATGTGTAAGAGAAATTATCTATGTGAACTTTTACACTTGGGGGCAAGTTGTCTCATCTCCCACACCTTCTTTATGACATTTCCATCTATCCTTCTAAGCCCTTGCATTTCCATCTGTTTTTCCCGCCTAATTTTATCTTGATAAGGACTGGGGTACAAATATAAATCATGCTTTGGGAAAAATCTTGACATGTCTATCTTCTGGTCACATACTATTTATGAAACATCACGTCATTTCCTTCATAGCATTATCTAGACCCATATATTTGATAAAACTAATTATTCCTATGCGACATAGTCCTTGAAGATCATATGACAGTTCCTCCAGTCTCATGTCTCCTATATTTTACCAAGGCCACTTATCATCCTTTCATGTCTATCACCCATCTTGGTTTTCCCTTGTCAAATGGTCTAAGGATACTCCATCATCCCATTCAGTTTTGAAAAGATGTAATTCCAAATGCAACAAGTCTAATCCATACAATCTTGCTATGCATCCTAGCACATCATCCAAAATGTTCCTTGGATTTGTTCCTAACCCTGTTGCAAACCTTGATCCTTTGGTCATATTATCATCATTCTCACATTGTTTTGGGATGTCTCTTTCCCACATCAAACAACGTCATCATCATCATCATCATCACCTATCAATTGGTATTCAGCTTGACTAGGGGCACAATCACGTTTGTCCTTGGATTCTTGTGTGTAGGAATCATTCACATGCATTTGTCTCGATCCTTTGAAAACATTTCAAAAAGAAAAAAATCAAAACATTTCAAAAAGATATAAAAAAATCAAAACATTTCAAAAAAAGAGAAAAATCAAAACATGTCAAAAACCCAAAAAAATCATAAACGTCAAAAATCCAAAAAAATCAAAATATCTAAAAAACACAAAAAAATCCAAATAACTCTCAAAAATCCCAAAACAGAGTCAACATTTGTCACATCAGTCAAATAAGTTAGACATGGTCACACGTGGACACATGATAGTCATTTGAAACATCAACATTTAAATTGTGAACCAACAGACAACATAGTCTAATCGGTCATCAAGTCAAAGTCAGTAAAATTTTCAAAATAATGTTAATCTCATCACTCTATGGTCCCCTCCAAGATGTGTCTTTCTTGGACTTGGACCTCGTCAAAATTTCATTTTCCTTTTCTGGATGTGTTCTTCCTGATGATAGGCACCGTCCAACCATCAAAACTGTCAAACTGTCAAGCAATCCACCTTTGACAAACAAATATTGAAAAACACATTGAATGGTTGTTAATTTTGTTGGTCTATTTTGTCTTATCTTTTTATTGTTTTGTCTCTTGGTCATGTTACTAACTACCTCGAGGATGTCCCTTGAAGGATTTAGAGGTGCGATGACATCTCATGACCTATTTTTTTTCTCTTGATTGTTGTCTTTGGTGTGTCTTGACAAAAAGACTGGGGCAACTTAGCCCTTAGTACAAGTTAGGACATTCCTTGTCTGCAACTGTCTATTTTGCAAGTGGATGACCTTGCACACCTTGGTCTATTCCATATCATGGTGTTTTTTGTCCATTTGTGTCATTTTAATACCCAATGATGATTAATGAACACCTATTAGTACTTTGGAAAAATATTGAAGGTTTCTTTCTCATCCTACCATTTATCTTTTCCACTCTAACATTTCTTCTATTTTGCATCTTCGTCATCCTTATCTATTTTTTCCCCTATGCTTTTCCCCTTCATCTTCTAGTCTCCTCGTCCATTTTGAGAACACACTTGTGTTCTCTGAACCTGACTGTCCTCTCGATGGGGCATATCACTACCTCCTCGTCATTCTTCCTCGTCCTATTTTTCATTGGGGCATATTTTTGACTTGTTTTCTCTGTCACAATGCGATAAATTGCATTATGACAAAGAGGGGCAAACCCCCATTAAATAATTTGGGGGGAAACTGTGCTGATAAAAGTGGGGAAAATTTAACCTCTGAGCCTGATTAGGCTCCATATACCAACATTCTATTTTTCCTAGTAACCCGTGATAGGTGGCCATTTTGTGAGGCAACATGATGTTGATTGGTTCATTCTTATTGATCTTGTTGATTGGAAGACAATTATAATGGTGGAAAAAAAGGTAATTAGCGTGTGGACAAAAGAAATGAGTTTTCTGGTGAATAAGGAGGAAAATAGTTTTTTGTTTTAAAAATAAGCAGTTCTAGAGAAAAGAAGAAAGTAGTGAATCAGTGGAGAAGGGTTGCTGAAAAAGTAGAGGAAGGCGTTGGCATTAGTGAACAAAGGAGAACCGACTATTGAAGATAGGAAAGGTTGATTCTGAGGTAGCATTTAGAAGGTGGCCTTTTAGAATGAAAGGGGAGGAGACTCCAATGTGAAGGGAAAAGAGTTTAGCGCATGAAATAAATAAATAGTTGAGACATGGCACTGGGATGAGAAGATGAAAGTTGAGTTTTAGATAAGATGCAGATAAAGTGGGCAAAGTGTTTGAATTGAATCACAAGTGTGGGAGAAATAAAGAAGAAGTAAACACCCAGCCATGCCTTGTTAGGAAGAAGATGATGGGAGGGGTTGAGCTTGTAGGTTAAAGGAGAAAAGACAGTTGAAAGTCATAAATAAATTATAGTTAAAGTAAAGTGGGTGATGCTAGCTCGAAGAGGAGGAAAATGTGAAATATAGAGGCTTGGGGTTTGCATACGATGTAGTTAGTAAATTTATTTGTCTTCTAGATTTGTTGTGATTGGAATATGAATGAAATTGGATTTATATTGTTTAGGAATAATTATAATTAATTTAGTGTTCATCTATGCTAATTTCATTCCAAATTAATCAAATTCATGAAATGTTTGGGTACATATTATAAAATCAAATGAAGTTTGTGATATGAGAAATTGTTCAAGTTGTGTGTGTGATTTTGTGTTCTATCAATGCAAATGAGAGTATTATTTTATTTTGTAATATCCAAAGTTGCAATTCTCTTGCCAAGACTCTATTTATGCATCAAAGAACAATGCATGTTAAAATCCATGTTTACTTTTTAAAAAGAGTTCTCAATGATTAAATTACTCTCAAGCTATATCAATATTGAAGGTCAAATGGTAGTTATATTCCATGTTATGGTTGTGAAAACCCAAGCTTAACTCTAGTAGCCACTAATAGCCATGAAGTCTTAGGCTTGAATCTTAGTAACCGCATTATCTGGGGATAAATATTCTACACTTAAATTAGTTTATTCAAGTTAGGATAATAACTACATCTTAAATCAAGTACTAGGAATTAAGTTGTGATAAATCATTTTGGGGTGGGACCCTCTTATCAATGCTATTACTTTAGGACACATTTAAGAGTTTAAAGGAGAGTGTCAAATAAATGTTGGTGTAATTAATTATTTAAATTACACTAGCATAAGTTTACTTAGGAATAATATTTAATTAATTCCTAGGTTGCATTTACTAGGCAATTAGTTATAATGGGGTCATCCCCCTTCACATGTATTTCCTTCTAGAAGGATGAGTTTTTTTTCCTAGAAGTCTTATCCTATCTTCACATCATCCTAGGTAGTTAGTTAGGATTCACATGTTAGATCAAGACACATGTCAGCATCATAATGCATAATACATTTCACTCTTGTTTATATATACAAGGAATTTGTACATTTGTAAATCATTCTATATCAATCTCATAATATAATCTCAATTTGCATTCCTAAGTTGCAACACTTTCATGTGGGTGATTTATCCTATGAAGCTATAGCTTCATAGGATGATTGTGCATCCATAATTTCTACATGGTATTAGATCTTTTCCATTGAAGATTCATCTCAAGATCAAGAAAGTTGGGCTAGAGAGATTCATTGTAGGCTAGTTGGCTCCACCTAGGGACCAACCTAATTTTTTGGTGCAAATTAGACTCTCTCCAACCTCGCCATTGTGCTCAGAAGGCCTCAAAACCCTAGGATCGCCTACCCATTCATAAAAATTGGAGATATCAACTCGGGAGCCATTAGAGGTATTTTTTAGGGTTTGCAAATTCATACCATTTGGATTGTATGGTCTAAAAAAAAATCATTTCCCTATCCATCGTACTCTGTGGTATTTTTTTTAGATTAGTAGACTTATTTTCAATTAATTCGGGCTTCTTCTATAGTTTTTTGGAAAAAAAAAATTGAAGTGACTACAATAATATTCCATAGTCAGCATTATAGGATTTTTCTTTTACCAACAACATATATTTTTCCTCCATCGACATTAATATTTCACAGTCAGCATACATTTTGATTTATAAATTTCTGCATAGTCAGTGTATCCATAATTTCTACATGGTATTAGAGATTTTCTATTGAAAATTCATCTCAAGATCAAGAAAGTTGGGCTAGAGAGATTCATTATAGGCTAGTTGGCTCCACTTGGGGACCAAGCTAATTTTTTGGTGTAGATTAGACTCTCTCTGACTTGGCCATTATGTTTAGAAGGCCTCAAAACCCTAGGATTGCTTGCTCATTCATCAAAATCAGAGATATCAACTCGAGAGCCACCAGAGGTATTTTTTAGGGTTTGCAAATTCATACCATTTGGATTGTATGGTCTGTAGAAAAAAAAAAATCATTTCCATGTCCATCATACTTTGGATTTTTTTTTTAGATCAATAGGATTATTTTTCATTAATTCGGGCTTCTTCTATAGTTTTTTGGCAAAAAAAATTAATATTTGAAGTGACTGCAATAATCTTCCACAGTCGACATTATAGGGTTCCTCTTTTTACCAACGACATATATTTTTCCTCCATCGACATTAATATTTCATAGTCAGCATACATTTTGATTTATAAATTTCTGCATAGTTGGTGTACATTCAAAAATATTTTTTTGATTTTTAATTTCCTTCTGGCAATATTAAAAATCAAAATTTATATTCGTCGGCTATCACAAAGTTTGCAACAATATGCTTTGTTGGCTACATTAATTTTTTTCAAGGAGTACTCCATTGTTGACCACTTGGGGGTCCTTTCACTGACCGTTGTCGCCTGTCTTGTTGGCATCTTGTGTTCCTGCTAGCACGTTCATTTCTGGTGTCTTTACCAGCCCATGCTTCCTCCCAATGCCAACCATTATTGATCGATCTAATCCCACTGACCACACCTTCACCGTTGTGTCAATCTCAGCCCTCTCTGCATGCACTACACTCACATACATGACTGAATGTTTTTTCCTCCAGTAGCCTTTTTTTGCCTCATTTTAGCCTACAGTCACATCAAGGACCAAGGGAAATTTTTTTTGCCCAGGTACTAATTTTTTGCACCTAATTAGCCTGTTAGGCCCTAATAGGGTAGTGATCTTCTGAGGGGCATGTCTTTTTTCCATGATCTTGAAAATTGACAAGCAAGATATCATTGGAAAGGTATTTCAGTGTACTTTCCATTGGTACCCTCCATTTTCTAAAATTATGCAGCTATAAAAAAAGATATAGTTAACTGAAGAAAAAACCCTAATTTGGACTCAAAAGCTCATATCTTCCTATTAGATTGTCAAAATTTCATGATTCTAGTGGCATTAGGAAGGTAATTCAGTGTTTTTTAATCAATCCTTTCTTTTTGTTCAGTTTTAGCTCCAGGTGCTTTGCACTGTTTTTTTCTATTTGGTGCACTTTGTCAAATACTTGGACATCCTGAAATTTGAAGAAGGGTTTCTTGCATTGAGGGACATCATTTCAGTTGCTTATCATTATCTGGAAGTTTCTATTCAGAATTTAAGGTCAATATCTTTGTTATATTGGAGATTTTTCATAATTTGTTATGGGGTTTTCAAGTCGTCCTTTAATGATAATGTTGGGAAAGGGAAACTATAGAAAATGGAGAGATTGCATCATGCATCATCTTCAACCATTGTAATTGTTGTCACATTTGTATACTTTGGCTCTTCATCCTGATAATTGTATCCAAAAATTTGCTTGGAATTGTCGAAAGTATGATGTTTACGGGTTATTACAATGCATGTTGTTGATGATGTGTTGAAAACTATTGATCATTGTGGTTGTCCTCATACTCTTTGGACTAAGCTTTGGGAGCTATATGGAGATCGTGATACTCCATCATTCCCTGATGAGCATGATTCATAATGTCATATAACTCTTCACTCTTCAAATCAGATACACCATGATGATATTGTTGTGCAGGAGTTTGATTGTTTGGAATACTTTGAATCTTTCAAAGAGGTTGACAAGGTTACTTCAGAGGCTCCTTCTTCTCCATCAGAGATAATTGATAGAGCTTCACCTTTAGTGATTCTTTGTCCAGATTCATTGATTGAAGCTTCCATCATTTCTATTCATTAGGACATATTCAATTTTCCAGACGTGGTATCAGAGGATGGATTTGTTTCAAGTATTGTAGTCTTGGATACTTCTACAGCTTTGTCTAGGAAATTCTTGAGGGGATATCTCTCCTCTATGCAGATACTATTTTGGAGGATTTTCTTGAGTCTCCACATTCCTTTGGTTGGACCTTGATTGGGGATATTGATCTTGGTAAAAATACATTGGAGGCACTCGATTCCTCTTTAGAGATTTCCATATATGAGGCTTCCTCCCTCCCATTTCATTATGGAGTTGGAGTTTCTTTACCATATACCATTGGATTTTCTTCTTCTTAGTAGGAGACATGTGGTTTGGACACATTTTTTTCTTCAGACTTCTTTCAATGGTTATGAGGAAACTTCATTCTGGGGGGAAATCCACTCTCCATATATTCCTTCAATCAAAGGATCATCGTATTGCAGTCTTTGGATCTTGTTCAACATCAGTTTCCGTGTAGTCCTGGTTTGTCACCTTTTGGGAATGCACTTGATTTGATTGTGGCATATTCATCTTCCTTGGGAAAGGAGACATATGAGCAGCTTTCAAAGACACCATCATCACCCATATTCATTCTTCCTTACTTCAATTCCTATCTGAAATGGGAAGCATCCTTGCATTTCTACTTGGTTTTGTTTCTTCTGAAAGGGAGACAAGTTGTTTGTTGACATTGGATCATGTTTTGTCTATAGGAACTTACCATTTTTGTAGGTGATCACATATTATGGGGGGGCTATATAGTAGCTCTCTTTCCCTCCTATGGGGGGGCTATTGATTGTATTGTATCTTTGTGACAGATGGTGTACTTGGGGGTATCATGGAATCATCCATCCTTCCTCACTTATCTAGATTTCATCTCCTTTTTTGGAGAGGGGTTTTCTTCCCATTTGGTTTTCCCCTTTTCTCTTTTTGTGGGAGATTAGTTGTATTTCATCTTCATGTGTAAAAGGGTACCTAAAATGGCCATCATGCAGCTGGGACCCATCCTTCCATCATTGCATAATCATTGCATTTTCATATCCTCCCTAAGCTACACTTATGGTAGGTGTTGGTGTAATTTATAATTTAAATTACACTAGCATAAGTTTACTTAGGCATAATATTTAATTAATTCCTAGGTTACATTTACTAGGCAATTAGTTATAATGGTGCCATCCCCATTCACATGTATTTAGGATAAAACATTCCTTCTAGAAGGATGAGTTATATTTTCTAGAAGTCTTATCCTATCTTCACATCACCCTATGTAGTTAGTTAGGGTTCACATGTTTTTAGATCAAGACACATGTGAGCATCATAATGCATACTACATTTCACTCTTGCCTATATATACAAGGAATTTTTACATTTTTAAATCATTCTATATCAATCTCATAATAGAATCTCAATTTGCATGCCTAAGTTGCAACACTTTTGTGTGGGTGATGTTCTTCTTGGAAAAGATCCTTTTAAGGCTGCAGCTTCATAAGATGATTGTGCATCCATAATTTCTACAATAAAAACATGTCTAAACAAAAAAATGGTTACATTTGTGTTAGATCCACATTAAAATGTGGGCATGATACCATTGTTCATCATTCTTGTATTTACTACCAATGTGAGATAGTGGTGATTTAAACCTGGGTGGAATGTGAGAATTCTAGTCAATCAACTATGAGTTGGGTAATCTCAAGTTGTTGAACTACAAAACCTCTACCTAATATGTAGGCAAGGCTATCAAAGACGAGCCCTCGAGGACTAGGTCTTGCCCCTAGGTCTTGTTCTCTTATTTTTACTTTGAGATTACTATCAGTATATATTTTATCATTTTACATGCAATTTGAATTATGTTTCAAGTTATTGATTAGTTAGTTGAACTAATTAGGTCTATCTCGACGATGTGGATTTTGTGTCTCCACTTGAACTCGATCATTATTGTCACAAAAATTGCTTACTTGACCAAGTTCTTATAATTGATTGCTTAAACATTGTTATGCTTTCATCAAGTGCATGGATAGGAAGTGGCCTTTGTTAATCATGAATATGTTTGAGAACAAAATTTGAAATTTGTGCCTTGTCCTTAACTATATTTTGGTTTTTTGGGCATTATATTGTCTAACCTATATCCTATACTAAGAAATAATATTCTAACATTCTCCCCCTTGTTACATCAATCTAAACCAAGGATGGAACACTACATAGATTAAACAAAATAGCCCATCTAGAAATCTGATGAAACACCTCCACTCAATCTCCCCTCATTCAAGATGCATTAGTGGATGCTCTACCATCGAATAATACCTTTGATTCAAAAACTACTCAACTATTCAAAAGTACACCTCTCATCTTTTGAATCAAGAAATATTCAAGTATCTACAAAATATCACTCTCTGTGAATTGAGACACACAATTATCTATAGAAACAACATTTCTTCTTATGTGAATCAAGTCATACTCAACTAACCACATACACACCTCTTGATCTATCATTCAAAACATTATCAACTATCCATTGATGCAAATCACCAATTTTGTGGATCAAGACATTATCAACTGTCTATAAATACGATGAAATTGACAAGCCCCGTTGCTCCAAGAATAGACACAAATGTAGTGGTGCTTCTAAAATAATATACAATCTCCAAGTGAGAAGCTACCTCAAGATTCCTAAAACATTCAACCTATTTTTTCCTCTAGCCTCCTCTGTTGAGTTGTTATCTTTATCTACTTGATATCTCATTTGAATCTTAATAAAATATGTTAGAATGATATTGAATTTGGCATAGCCAATTCACTTACCTTACAAATCATATCCTTAATTTATAGGTGATTGATTCCTTGCTATTCACTAAAGAGTAAGGTATGTTTCACAGAAGTTGCAAACCCACCACTTGGTTGCAAACCAATTGGTTTAATGTTTTAATGCAGTATATTGAATCTATATTTGTAGTGATTTTGGAAAGAATCCATGCTTTATACATGTTGGAACCAAATCCACAGAGATATGAATATATCAAATTAGGGCAGTCTAGTTTAAGTAGGCACAACCACCAGGAAATCCTATTATGTAATATATAAATATGCAATCTAAACTTCGATACTACTGCCAATGAAATCATTTTCAGTTTTACAAATCCAATTTATTCCCATTCACAAATAGGAAAATGCAAAGCATTTTAGCACATTCTATTCTCCATTTTGGAATTTACATGCTCAAGATATTGGTAATTGTTGTTTCCTAGAATAATAGCCTTTACCATCAAATAAAATATATATTCATGGGTGGCACTCTTTGACATACAATTTGGAAAGAGAAATTCATAAAATCCTTCAAATTCATTTCACATAGCTTTAATATTTGCAATAAAAACAAATACAAACAAAAAACCCTACTAAACATTTGAAAAAATATGAAGAATCCTTAAATGCCATATTCCCTCATGCTAACTTCACTTACACAACCACCTACATTTCATCTATCCATCTTTCTCTTCCCAATGATGTGGCTATAATAATAACTTGAAAAATGGTAGAGCATAAAATCGAGATTACACCATGATACACAGACAAAATAATATACATTATATTATGATGAATCTAAGAGGATTTTAAATTTGATTATACTATTTTTTAATATGCCTCTTCCTTTTAAATAACCTGACAATTATTTATGCAACTTTTATCATAAAAAATAACCCTCGCTTAATTATTAATATTATTAATATATAATATATTAAAATTTAATATTCCAGCACAATGGTTGGGTCCAAGTATTTTAGGTGTAGGGTAAATGTTCCTTCATCTAGAGTCCAAAATCCATAAGTCAAAGTCCCTACTTTAACCATTACTAAGCTATATCTAATTTTCATTTAAATCTTTATTTAAAGTCCAATATACATCTCTACTTTAGTCTGTAGGAAGCTAAGAATATCAATAGTGTTTTCTAAATTACCCTTCTTTAAAAGTAATTTTTTTTTTCAAGTCTTGACTATTGATAGTCTAATACTAGCAACCAAGGAAAATACATATTCAATTAGATATTTATATCTAATGGAAAACTCCATTCAAATCTTATACATTATGTATACATGTAAATTATGTTTAAATTTTTGAGTTTTCGATCTTAGAGAGATTCTCAGTATAATTTCAATAAAAATTCCATCATACATACAATCTTAAATACATTATGTATACATGTAAATTATATTTATAGTTTATAGTTTTAGATCTTAAGGAGCTTCTCCATATAATTTCAATTACCATTCCACCATATATACAATTTAGTTTGAGTTGTCATAAAATGGACAAATTAAACTACTAATAGGACCTAAACCAAAGAAATCCTTTAGATTATAAATATTTGGTTTGTTCTAAGACTTCAAGGTAAATATTAAAGGTTTATGTGTGAAGGTTTCAACATCTAAAGAGTTAGATGTCATGGGCATAATGTCCAATTTCTAGTATTTAAGGTATAAAGAAGTTTATGCAACATGTCATTAATTTCCCTTAAAAATCAGCCTGACCTCCATTTTTTTCAGCTCATTATAATCATTTTACCCCATGAAAATATATCCCTTTTCTGCCCTATGTGTTAATAAGCCATGGTGCCTAACTCATGAACTCCCTAGATTATGCATTGTGTGCTTCCCTCTAGATTTATTTGGATTTATGTATGTAGAATTTTACATATTCAATCCTGAAAGGGAAGCCTTAATAATTTTTTTGATTTTTCATGTTTCCTACTGAGAAAATCCTGATAAATCATGTGTTTTGTTCTCATTGGCCCTCGATAGTCCGGTGGCCTTATGAATAGTTTTCGTTCACCCGCCTTAATGAACAATGCATTAGTTTCCAAATGTTGGTTGTGACCGCCTGTTCGGTTGGTCATCGGTCCAAGGCCCGGTCCCCAAAAGCCTTCATCTAGAAAAGGTATAGTTGAAATTTTTTTATCACCAAATATAATCTTATACATAAAAATTTTCAACCTTACAAAAATTATTTTTAAAATTCCATATAGAACTATTTTAAAATGCCTTTATTATTTTCTTACAAATCCATGGAATTAATTGTGCACAAAAACCTACTCCTTCCAAGTGTTAACAATATTATGGTGATCTCCACCCACAACCTAACAACTAGGCTTTGATACTAAATAAAACTTTGCATCAATATAAAACTATTTCCATAAAACTTCATGAGTGAAAAATATGCAAAAGAATAAACAAACATACAAATAAGATGATATAAGATATATTATAGAAAAATCTGCATGAGAGAAAAATGAAGCCTCCAAAACTATCCACACAAAGTATTATCTCATGGATGAAGATTACACTACAAATACATAGTATCCATGAATATGTCTAACACATCAATCTCTCTACTTGCACCTCATGTGAACAAGTAAATGAAAACTATGTAACTTATGAGAGATGCTCAATCAACCTTAGCCAACAAGCAAAAGGTTATATAAAAAGAGACTGACAAGAAGAGAAAAAGTACTATAAAAAGAGGGAGGGAGAGAATGGAAAATTTGCTTACAAAGATAAAAAGGAAAAAATATGACAAAGAAATAAAAAAATAGACAGGTAAAATATAGATGGAGAGAATAAAAAAATAGAGAGTGAGTGAGTGAGTAAGTGAGAGAAATAATAATGAGAAAGAAACTATGAAAAAATATATAAAAATGTGAAATATAGAAATGGGAAATGAAGATAGATAAACAAATAGAGATAATCAAGAGGATGAGAAAAATAGATAACAAATAAAAGATGGAAAGACATATGAGGAGAGAAAATAAAGAAATAATTTTGATTGGAGAAGCCTTGGTTTCTAGATTTCAATCCTATGATAAAGAATTCCTTGGTTTTACCTATTTTGGTTCATTATTTTCCATCCCTCTTTATTTTTGGGTTGGTTGATTCCATAATACACCTATCTTCCCCTTTGTAATAGTGTTTTACAAATGTCATGAAGGAGGATATAAATTCTTCTAAGGAACCTTTGATCCAAAGGGCATAGGAGAAGGATGATATGCTACTTAATATGAATAGATTGTTGGTGTATCAATCAATAGGTACACTAAAATCACATTATTATTTTTTTATAAAATGGCCTCCAATTAATCAAAATATTTTAGTCCAAACCCCTTTCAAATACAAAAAAAGGTTATGGACTTCCATCTCTTTTTTTTGTGGACTCAGGGTATCCCCGCAACTCAGCCCAACGCCCAACCCGCCTTACCTTGGTCTTACATTCTGCCAAGTTGGGGTCGGGAAGGGGTGAGTTGGGTCACGGGGATATAAATTATTCTAAGGCACCTTTGATCCAAAGGATAGAGGAGAAGGATGATATGTTACTTAATATGAATGGATTGTCGGTGTATGAATCAATAAGTACACTAAAATCACATTGTGATTTTTTTGTAAATTGGCCTACAATTAATCAGAATATTCCAATCTAAACCCCTTTTAAAGACAATAAAAGGTATAGAATTATCTTCTTCTTTTTTGTTGACTTAGGGGTATCCCTGCAACCCAACCCAACACCTAACTCGCCTTACCTTGGTCTTACATTTTTCCAAGTTGGGGTCGGGAATGGGTGTCACGATGGGGTGAGAGATGCACAAAAGAAGAGACACACAAACCCATTTCAAAGATGATAAAAAGTTATGGACTTCTCTTCTTTTTTTTGTTGGCTTAGGAGTATCCCTATGATCGAGTCCAATGCCTAACCCGCCTTACCTTGGTCTTACATTTTTCCAAGTTGGGGTCAAGAATGGGTGTCATGCTGGGGTGAGAGACACACAAAAGAAGATACACACAAACCCCTTTCAAAGGAAATGAAAAGGTATGAACTTCTCTTTCTTCTTTTTTTGTTGACTTAGGGGTATCCTTGCGACCCAGCCCAACGCCTAACCAACCTTACCTTGGTCTTACATTTTTCCAAGTTGGGGTCAAGAATGGGTGTCACACTAGGATGAGAGACACATAAAAGAAGAGACACACAAACCCCTTTCAAAGAGGATAAAATGGTATGAACTTCTTTTTCTTCTTTATTTTTTGTTGACTCAGTGGTATCCTTGTGACCCAACCTAATGCCTAACTCATCTTACCTTGGTCTTACATTTTTCCAAGTTGGGGTTGAGAATGGGTGTCACATTGTGGTGAGACACACACAAAAGAAGAGACACAAAAATCCCTTTCAAAGGAAATAAAAAGGTACAAACTTTTCTTTCTTCTTTTTTGTTGACTTGGGGGTATCCCTGCAACCTAGCCCAACACATAACTCACCTTACCTTGGTCTTAAATTTTTCCAATTTGGGGTCGAGAATGTGTGTCACACTAGGATGAGAGACATGTAAAATAAGATACACACAAACCCCTTTCAAATATGATAAAATGGTATGAAATTCTCTTTCTTCTTTCTTTTGTTGACTCAGGGGTATCGCTGTGACCTAGCTGGATGCCTAACTTGCCTTACCTTGGTCTTACATTTTTCCAAGTTGGGGTGAGAGACACACAAAATAAGAGACTCACAAACCCCTTTCAAAGATGATAAAAAGGTATGGAATTTTCTTTTTTTGTTGACTCAGTTGTATCCCTACGACCCAACCCAATGCCTAACCCACCTTACGTTGGTCTTACATTTTTCCAAGTTGGGGTTAGGAATGGGTGTCAAATTGGGGCGAGAGACACACAAACCCATTTCAAAGACCATAAAAATGTATGGAATTCTCTTTCTTTTTCTTTGTTCATTCAAAGGTATCCTTGTGACCCAACCCAACATCTAACCCACCTTGCCTTGGTTTTTCATTTTTCCAAGTTGGGGTTAGGAATGCGTGTCATGCTGGGGTGAGAGACACATAAAAGAAGATACACAAAAAGAAGAAAGAAAAAGGAGAAAAGAAAAATAAAAAATGATAAAGAAAGTAAAGGAAGAAGAGAAAAGAGTGAAGAGAAGTGACAAAAAGTCAAAAAAAGAAAGAAAGAAAGAAAGCGAGAAAGATAGAAATAATAAAAGAACAAAAAGAGGGATGACCAATATAAACAAGGAAAGTAAAATTTTGGAAAAATAAAAATAATGAGAAAAGAAGTAAGGAAAAGGAAGGAGAGAGAAAAAAGAAAGAAGAAAAAAGAGAGAAGGAAAGTGACAAAAAGATAAAAACGAAGAAATAAACAAATAAAAAAAGATAGAAAGAATAAAATAAATAGAAACACCAACAAAGGAATAAAAGGAGAGATAGAAAGATAAAGAAAAAATAAATAGTGAACATTTATAATAAAAAATAGAATTGAAGATAAAAATAAATAGTAAGAAAGAAGGGATAAATAAAAGACAATTATAAAGAGAGATAAAGACAAAAGAAAGGTTAAGATGGAAAAATATAGATTGGAAGAAAAATAGAAATAAAGAGAGATAGAAGAACATATAGAGAGAATCAAATAATAGAAATAAAGAAATAACAAAAAAAGAAAGAGATGGATAGGAAACATCAACAAGGAAAAAATGATAAAGGGAAATAGATATAAAGAGATAAACTATGAGATAAAGAGAGAATAAGATAGACAAAGAAATACACTACAAAAATAGAGGGAATGAAAGAAAGGAATAATAGGGATAGAAATAAATAGTAAAAAAGAAGAGATAAACAAAAAGGCAATTATAAAGAGATACAAAGATAAAAAGAAAGGTCAAGAGGAAAAAAATATAGATTGGAAGGAAAAAGGGTTTCAAGAAATAAACAGAGATTGAAGCAAAAAGAAAGAGCACCAAAAATAATTAAAGAAATAATAAAATAATGAGAGACAAAGAAACACGAAAAAAAGAAAAAGAATGAGAAAGGGAAAAATATGTAGAGAGATCTAAACTTGAAGATAAAGGTAGAATAATAGAGATCTTTGTAGGATAATAGTAGATTAGAATAGATAGAGTTTGTTGTAGAGAAGGATAGAGAGTTGATTTTGATGAAAAAAGATTTTTGAGATCAAAGAGGAAATCTGTGAAGGTATGGTTCAATATGGATTGCTATCAAATAGTTTGAAAAATTCAAAATTTGAGAGTTTTGAAATATAAGATTTGAGGATTTGGGAATTCATTAGACTAGGAATGCGTAAATTATACATTTACAAAGGGTACAAGACAACTTGGTGGAGTTTGGTGCCTACAAGATTTCCCAATGTTGAATGGAAGAAAAATTGATAAAAATGAAGATTTCAATTTATATTTTTTTGTTGGTATTCATTTAAATTTATTTAATATCCTAAAAAATTATTGCTTCATTAAGAGGAAGTATTGGAGTAAATGAATAAGCACACTTGTGAGAGAGTTGATTGTAAGAATTTAAAATAATATTAAATAATTGAGTGTTAATCTCAACATTAGATAGAAGATTGTTAATTTCGATTTAATTATTATATGACCTAGTTAAAGCCAAATTTATAAGATTTTGTTCTTCTTCTAAAAAAACTATTAAATTGTATAATTCTTTGTCAATTAAATATATAATATAAACAATTATATTTATATATCTCTCTTATATAATCTATTTTTTTTCAACAATTTCATGATATTTCAAATAAATCATTTTCTAAAACAAGAAGCCTATAAATGATTGAATAGGTTTTTAATAAACTTTACAATCTACATATTTTTCTCCAACATACTTTTGTTTCTTGAATCTTTATATATCTTGTGTGTCAAAAGCTAAAATTAAGTTTAATTCATAAGAAAAAAAAGATCATAATATTTCATAATTTAAATTATAATAGCAGCTCAACAAGAAAATAATGGAGAGTTCATACTTGTCTTCTTTACAATTGAAAATACCTTTTTAATATTTATTTTGATATATTTTCTTGGAGAAAACCTTATTACCTGATGTAGCTAGTATCAAATTACCAATCAGTACAGTATTTTTAGGATCAATCTAATAAATATAGGATTATATGGTGATTAGAAAGCTAAAAAGGATGGTATAAGATTAAAATTTTATTCCCAAACATCAAAGTTATAATTCAAAACAATATATATTTTTAATAGGAGGCCTCTTCATTGTTAATGAGAAGGGCAAGGGTTGGGTGTTGAAGGTCCCTAAAAAATCTTAAAATATAAATTTTTAACCACATAAACTAAAATATTTGATTTTTTTGTTGGTACTTACCTTAATGCATTCTTCCATCAATATCTCCATTTTCTTCCTCTTCTCTTCTCTCAGAGCCATTTCTTGCAATTCTTTCATCCAGATCATCCTTTGCATCAATAGATTTTCTTCTTTCTTGAGAATTGAGAAATCTATTTGTGTTTGTTAATGCATTCTTCCCTCTATCTTCCATCAAGATCTCCATTTTCTTCCTCTGCTATCTCTCAGAGCCATTTATCTTTGGTCAATCTGTAGATTAAATGTCCTTACATGATTTTTCGTAGTTCTTCCATCCAAATCATCCTTTGCATCAATAGATTTTCTTCTTTCTTGAGAATTGAAAAGAATTTCTCGAATTTTGCTATTCCTCATTAGTAGGTCAAGTGGGCATATAATAGTGCCCCAAGGACATTATTTTACCCTTGAAAAGTCCTCATAATGGAGAGTGACGAGTTTTTAGGGGAGGAGATGAAAAGAGGGAGGGGTTGTCTAGATGCATGTTTTCTCTTTAATAAAGAAAAGAATCTCATTGATGGAAGTAGGTACACCTCACACCTACCCACCCAAAGGTTACAAGATGAAATTTTTATATATTTTGGAGAGGAAGAATGAGTAGGGTGTTACCCACTTCTCCTCTTGGAGAACTCTAGTAGAGATAGAAGAAAGGATGAGAAGAAGAGAGGAGCCTCCTTTTGGGGAGATAGTGATTAAGATGGCTTGGCTTAGAGATTGAAGGAGAATAAAAGAGTGTAATCTCTTCACCTAAAGAAAAGAGATAAGTTGTTCTTATTTCCACTTCTCTTTGTTGATTTGTTGTGTGAGAAGGTGATATGCTATATGGATCATGGTTGAAAAATAGATCTATAGTAGATAATCTAGATGTAGGGAATTGGGTGCTTTGTTATTGTTATTTCCTTGTAAAAATTAAAAAAAGACTTCATTCATCATCTTGGAGCTAAAATAATTCCTTGCTCGGGGGTATGGCTAGAGCCCATGAGGCTCCATGATGCCATTACGGTAGGGTGGAGAGCAAGACCTTATGCAATGGTTTGTGATTTATTTTATTTCAATGAAATGCTATAAATTGAAAGTTTAAGTAAGTAAATAGTATTTGCTGTAAAATGAAACAATGGAAAGAGCATTCATTTGTGGATTATTGTTGTGACATAGAAGAATTGTATTTTGTTGAAAAATGGAAGGATGAAAGGAATAAGGTGATTTTAGTTGGTATGTTAACCATCAAATCTATAATTTATTTATAATACAAACCCCTTTCTTCTTTTTTAAACATTGTTGCACTGAAACAGATTTAAAATTAAAATAAAATTTTCCTTTCTAAATTTATAGTAGTCATTAAGATGGTTCAAAGCTAAATGATTTTTAACCTCCTTTATTTTGAATAAACAAATTGTATGTTCATTTGAGTGGAATATGTGAAAATTGAAAGGAAATTAGTCACCCATTCATAAGCTTTCAAGAGCCTCATTGGGAACTTAAATGTCAAATTATGAACAAATAGATAAAATATTTAAAATGAATTATTCTCCTTACTATACAAATTTATTAAAGATATTTATTATGAAATAAGGATATATATGCTTACAAATAAATATATATAACAATATGTACTTAATATATATGCTATTCATATGCATTCTACCATGTGTCTTCTCCTATATACATATATATAGTTAAATATAGAATATGACTGAACATGACTTAAAAGAAAATAAGAAATATGTGAAGAAAAAGAAATGCAAAATACAAGTTACAATAAACTGTGTATTATTAAAATAATTGAATGAAACAAAATTAATCCACACAAATAATATGATCTTTTTAAAGTTGGAAAATGGGGCCAAGTAGGCTGGATGAGGAATGCTAGATCTTTCATACAAATAAGAATGATTTTCTTATTGAGATTTTCTTTTTAGCTGGTAAAATGGGTTAGTGAGGCTTTTGCTTCTCCCTCTTCCAAAATGATCACTAACCTTCAGCTTATGTAATTTATACATTTCCAAATGCAAATTCTTTTTATGTGTGCATTTCTTAGGTGAGGCACACTACCACAAAGAATCCAGGAAATAGCTCACCCTCTGCATGTTTAATGAATCAATGACACTTTGTAGAGTATGCTTGCAGTCTTAAGGGTAGGAAAAAATACCCTGTGGAATCAGAGCCAAACATCCCTAGTAAGATTACCCTCATCTTCTTTGATACCCAACCCTTGAAGCTTACTATGATGAGAATGAAGCTTACACAAAGCTTATAAGGACTTAGATTTAGATAGGATCTATTAAAAATCAACTACAACAAGTTCTTAATCACATACTACATAAACAAATAAATTGAGGCACTATTAATTTCATACTTCCCTTTGAAGAAGGAAGAGCAAGTAAATGTGGCGACATGTAAAAGAGTATTGTACTATCATAAAATGTAGCAAACATGCATTCCCATAAGCTGTAAATCTTGGTAAGGAAGACCCATATACCTAATTTCCTTAATCTTAAGAATACAGATCATTTTACAATTCAAGAATATTCAAAGTTAAAATAACCCTCAGTGAAATCAAAAGCTTCTCCATAACCTCCCCAAAAATATACCAAGAAAGAAAAAAGCAAAGAGTATCCATAAATATAAAATTATATAAATATCTTTTGGTAAACTTCACAGACTGAATTTTTCCCATCCCTGTACATGATAACAGTTTGAAAGAAGTCTCTTTTTGTTTGTTGATCATTATGAAATCATCTCTGAACATGACAGTATAAAAAAAGATTGAGTGAGAAATGTAAGCATTTAAATGGGAAATTGAATTCAGTAGTTTAAAAAAAGATTGAGTGAGCAATGTAAGCATTTAAATGGGAAATTGAATTCTATAGTTTGTAATGATAGTTTGAATATTTCTAAATTAGATTATGTAAATTTCTTTTTTATTAAAGTTTGGGATCACATGAAATATGATCCATCATCAAGATGAACAAGCAAGACGATTGATAATAAAAGAAGTCAATTTATGTGTGTTCCCATCATCAAGATGAACAAGCCAGACGATTGATAATAAAAGAATTCTATTTTTGTTTGTTCATCACTATGAAATTGATTCTGAACATGACAATTAAAAAATATTGAATGAGTGATTGCAAATATTCAAATAGATAATTGATATGATATTAAAGACAAATTTCTTACAATTTATAATGGTAGTTGGAATATTTTTGAATTAGATTATACAAATATTTTTTTGATCAAAGTTTCAAATCACATTCTATAATCTCTTCTCTTTTTTGTTCATACTAATGATAGATCATATAATATGATCCAAAAAATGAATGATATCATTCTTTTTTTCTCTTTTTTATTCATCCTAATGATAAATCATAAAATATGATTCAAAATGTTAAAGATGAATATTGATCATCAAAATTTGGTAAGTTAGCTGGACTTTCTGAGAAAAATCTATGGCTACATCAAAGGAAAAAGCTACCTTCTCAAAATCTATGGAGAAAGAAGTGACATTGGTTTTGCATCTCAGACAGTCACAACAAAAAAAAAAATTCACCTTACACAATTATCCCACATGCGTGTTGTGAATGGATCATAATTTTTAACTTCTAATGCTAATGCCCAATTGGACGCCTCAAAAAATGAGGGCCACACCCATATAACTTAGTAGAGCTCAGAATTATCTTGGTTTTAGCTCTATGGTGTAATACAAATTAATGATTTCACATTCAAATAAAGTTATCAAGAATAATCATATTCCTAGATAATTGGGTGATTGTGGCATGTTTTAACATCTAGTCTAACATCAAACATCACCATTTCCTGCTATTCAGTTTAGTAATGAGTATTTTATCTAGGGATTTAACCCAATGCTAAAACTAAAATCAAATATTTTTGAATACTAGATTATTCATACATGATAGTAGGCATATCACAAGCCATTACAATTCCTGAGGTTGCTATTTATTCTTTTTTTGATGACAACCCCAACTTAAACCAAAAACAGAGCACTATTTTTTTTTTCAACATTACAATCATGCTATCAAGTTAACTTACTACAAATTATTTCTAGCAACAAGAGAATTTTCTAGTTATGCATACAACCAATTAAACCTTAATGTCAGTGATTAGAATTGAAAAGCCATGAAGAAAATCCAAATATCAATACCTGAAACTTACCATACTTATTCTTCAAGGTCATGAGGACTCCATGTCTTCTACTTGCCTTAGTTTCGTCTAAGGGTACAATCTGATCCCTCCATGTGGATTTATTCCCTATCCACCCCTCCAAGCAGATTTTGTGGCTCAGGATGAGAGAGGTGGAAACTATGCCAACCTATTTTGTGCAAGGTCAACATCCTAATGATCATCAACCCAAGGTGTTCCAACCCTTGCTAAATTAAGATACCAACACCATATCCAACTACATGACTTAATGTTATGAGATATGTTTAGTCTACTACCTACCTTAAGCCTTGTTAGGAAATTCCTTCCTTATAGTCCAATGGACGGCTAAGCAAGTAACGTGGTCCATCACCGACATGTTGTTGGCTCCAAGGCCCACATGCTTCTGGAAGAATCTATCCCACTATCCAAGGGTATGATTAATAGTCTATCGGCATAATATGCTCCTTGACTCTTGTCAATATTGAGCATGGATAAGATTATCTTTGAGTGGACCATAGGATTTTTCATTGATGATCACCTAGGATGGATAGGAATGGCCTACGTGTCCAAGGATTACCACCTCAACCTATTCCCTCGTAGGGTCCTACTCCATCCACTGTCGTAAAAGTTAGCACTTGCACCCAACTTAGCACTATAACTGGAAAGAGGTTCCTAACTTGGATTAAGTAGGTTCTAAACTCAACCACCTCAAGGTTCAACTACCCATTCAATGATGGTCCACTACTATCCTTTCCCCTAGCTTAAAGGTATTGTATTTGTTCTAAGTTTAATTAAATTGTTGATTGGTCAACTGGAAACACTAGGAAGGAATTGAAGAGAGGATTGCTTGCTCCAAGACCTTCAGGTAATTTAAAGGTTATCTGATTCTTCCCTTAGCATATCTATTTTTGGTAACTCCTCTCACTCCAACCTTAATGTTAGTAATTTTTGCCTAAATTTTACCATTGTATTCCATTCCCTTTTAATCCCATTATCAAGTTATTTACTTATTTCATGGTTCTTCCTACCTAATAGAAAGTAGTCAAATATTTGTGATTTACGGTTTCACTGCAAGGAGTTTTATAGTTTAAGGCTGGCATATGTTATTAAATAAATATGCAAAATCCCAATAACCATAAGAGCCAAGCTTAAGCTACTTTTTATTAATTATGGGAGATAATGATAAAAATATTTTTGTTGTCATGCACTATAGTGAGTTTCCTATAAAAGGGTGGCAACTATTTGTGACTATGTTGCTTGAGATAGATACACAAAAACCACATGAATGAAGAAGAGATACGGTTGGTTACAGAGTTCCAAACACTAACTAGTTGCAACTTTACGTTTTTATAAAGGAAATTAGTTGCTACTGTAGCCTACTATGAGAATAAAATGATGGAAGGGTAATGATTTGGAGGACCTATTATGTTGGTGTAATGCCCCGTCGCGCTAACCCCAAAGGACAACTAAAAATGCAACAATTTTTTTTTAAAACATAAAGTATAAATACTATGTTTACTAATGCAAATAACATATCTATGATTAAAAGTTAAACACCTAAGTCCCTTGGGGTACACGAGGTGACTTTACGTAATCTACCCAATAGCAAATTTGATAAAAGTAACTTTCATTTCTACTAACATAACTCTTCCATTTAAACATTTATAAAAGATAAACATTAAGACAAGAACGAACCATATAGAAACTATACAAGTTTTCATAGCCAATTTAACTTGGAAATATTAAAAACTTATTTACTCAAACATAATACAACATCAAGTATATTTACAATTATGGATAAAGCTTGAATTACAAAATGTGATTATACAATACATCATTCTTCAAATAAATCTCATTGAGCAATTATCCAAGGTTACAACATAAGTCTACCCAATACATGGGAGAGTAACATATCAATATACAAAGTATGATAGAAGTACAAATATACATCAGGAAGTACATAACTCTGGATCAAGTTGTCTCAACAAACTCTGCACTGAAAGGTACACCTACAAAATAGGGAACCCAACGAGGTGCGTAGAACGTTCCACCTAACCACCCTTGTGCTAGGAGTAGATAAGAAAGGGTCCCCAACCAAGAAAATCTACAGTAACACTCAAGACTAAACTCCAAGCATGGAAAGATAAATCACACAAAGGAAAAACATAACATCAAAGGACCACTACCTAAACATGACAAAATATATATATATATATATAATTTAATTCATGGTATATATATATATATTTAATTCTTAGACAAATATAAGTTCACAGGAAAATAAATCTATCCGTATAATTTCTACCTAAGATTTTATTTTCTAAATAGATAGAATAAATTGGGGAAAAGCACGATATTCATCTACAAAAATATTTAGAAAATTACACAGAGGTTTCTAATTTCCTGAGTTTAACCTGAGAATTTCATTTACAAATCTACAGAAGTTTTCAAATTTCAAAATTTTGGACAGAGGTTTCTACTGCAACCTACATAGTTTTTCTACTGTTTTAACAATGAATTTATTTCATTTCATGAGGTTCTCTGATTTTACTGTAAAATTTTTCTAAAGAGGTAACAAAATAACAATGACAACATTTCAACACCTGGGAACACATTTTCTATAGAGGAACTTCTAATAATTATTTTACAAAGCTCACTCCTCTTACACAAACAATAACAGACAAACTTTTCAAAGAAAGAAAGCATATAAACAAAAGAAAGTAAAGAACCTATTTTTTGGAGCCTGAGGAAGCAAAAGTTGTGCAAAGCTTCGCCTCTGAAACTTCTAGCATTTAAATTCTTCACCTCCAACCTAAAGCAAAATACAAGTCTAGAAGCTTCACCTCCAGCCTGAAGCAAAATACAAGTCCAGAATCTATTGTAACCCTTCTCATATTTTGTTTAAAAACCATAAACCCCCAAAAAAAAACCCACACACACACTATTCTCTAGCCAAAATTTTCTCGTGAAGAAATTCCTGTTACCCCATGCCAATATTCTCTCCAAGAATATTTTCCAACGAGAATTTCATTAAATTCTCCACTTATTCCCGTAAACCTATAATAAAAGAATTAACTAAATTTTTAATTATTTTTATTTATTATTTTATTTTATTTATTTTTCTTTTAATAATAATATAGCATTATGAGCTATTTAATTAACTTAAGAATTCAAAAATCAATACCGCTACCTTAAGAAAATTTAACATTCTAATTAACAACAAAGCAACTTATATTTTATTTAAATTATCCACATAATCAAGAGCATTAACCAGTTATCTTAACCATAATTATCTATAACAACTATATCAATTAAATATATAAATTAATCACATAACTAAAAATTAATTAAATCACAAACATTTACATACTAAAATAAATAATCAACACTAACACAATCACAAACAAAAAACGAGTTTGAGACAAAAACAACATTGGACTCACAACAAGGTGACGAACTTGGGATAGGGACACTTTCTTAACCACTCCCTTTTCAACATCAAACATGTTGAGTTTATGGGATATGCTCAAACCTATCAAGCAGGTGGAGTCGGTGTCCAGTACTTGCATCCTGCATAGAAACATACGTCAAGTAGCATGTAAATATCCATTACAGACACACCATGAAAGGTAATCGTGGGGTAGCAGGGCACTTGCAAGCAAGTGATGCCACTTCATCCTTTCACCAAGACACACTAGCAATCACATCAGAAACCATATATATTATTAAGGAAAAAAACAACATAACCATATAACATAATCACCATGAAGTGTATCGTCTAGCAATGTATGTAATATCAAGTGTAGCAAACCAACCAAACTATAAATCCATGCACAACCAAAATGGTGAACTGATCACCCACACAACTAATTAAAAAATCCACACATAAGAGTATCAACAACATGAGGGGTATTACAGTTGGGTTTATTTAACCAAAAAAAGCTAATGAATTATTATTTATGTTATAACTAAGATAACAAATCATTGTAGGCTTAGAATCTTCTTTTTAGTTAACAAGACCACTTCCAAGGAAAGCTAAAGTGTTGGGTAGAAAATATTTTGCTAAACAACCACTCAACAATAAATTATTCATCATTTTTTCAGCTATGTTTTCATCTATAGCCCCAAATTTTCAAATGAAAACTTGCACTTTCAAAAAAAGGTGAATGCATTAATGGTAGAGAGATCTATGGATTAATATATGTTTTTCAGAAATATTGCATATCAGAATTTCAAGAGTTGTGAGTGGGTGTCTAAACTTAGAGGCTATTTCGTGTTGGCTATGGGTTTGATTTACTCCCAACATAAAATAAATTTTCAAACCCTATGTTGCAACAACTACAAATTTTTTTTTAACAATATCTTCATGATATTATCTTTGTACTCTACAACAAATCAGAAAATGAATGGAAGGCACATAAAAGAAAAATACTTGGAAGAATGGCATCCAAATGGCAAGTTATTTGGGCTTCAAGTTGTTGTTCCACACCTGCAACTTCACACAAAGACTCCACACCTTTGGCATGCCCCTTCACCCTCTCTTCTAGTCATTTTTATGCCTAAATGCACTCCCAAAAATTGCAGATTTAAAGAAAGAAGGGTTTCCTGTGTATAGGCGCGCCAGTTGTGGGTCAAATCAAGCCATTTTTTTGCAGAAATTGGGGGTTGCCATGCCTTTTCTTATGCTTTCCCTCTCCTAATTAATCATGCCTATCTCCTGGCCGTGGAGTGAGAAGGTTAAAAATTTATGGAAAAAACTATTCATTCTACAAGTCATACCTCCCTCCAACTTCTTCATGTGTTTTCCTTTTTTCTCTTTTCATTCGATGGCTTTTCTAAAGTTCTTTTTTTAATTTAATAGTGTTTCCTTTTCTTATGAGACTATGGTTAATTTATTTAGCCATACGTTTTGCATATTTTGATTATTATTTATTTCATTGGTTTATTTATTTATTTAGTTTTAGTTATTATTTATAGATATTAATATTCAAGTGTATTTATTTCATTGTTATTTATTAGTTGTTTGTGTGGGAATAACAAATACTATGTTTATTTTATACACCTTTATCTATTAATTTACATTATCAATGATATTTTAATGGCTATAATAATTTAAATACCATTCGGGGTTGTGGAATTATCTCCTTAAACAACCTTGCATGCTCGAGTATTAAGATCATCTAACCACATTCCTAACTCCATCCTAAATCAAGTAAACCTTAGGTTAAGGTGGAGTTACCTACAAGGTTCATCATTGGGGTTTGGCTCTAAGTTTACCAAATCTCTCATCATCGTACCATAGAATCCACCTCATCTTGCACCCCAAGTACCTGCATCTAATAGAAAACCTCACACAAGTCCACCAACCGAGTCATTAGTCTGAGTTAGTATGAATAAAAATCAAGCATTTAAATTTAACCAAAACATGATAAAGTTAAGCATATATTCAATAATAGTAGCATGTTCAAACATAATCACCACACTCATAGAAGTTCATTTATCATAATAAAGTCATAAATCCTCCCTGAGTCCAAATTACCACGAGGCTAGGGGTCATGCGAGAAAAATATGAGTCCTAGGGGGATATGACATACCCCCCTTAGGATTAAGCCGGCTTGACTTAGTTAAAAAAGTATGGATACTCTAGTTTAATTGCATGTTCATCTTCCCAAGTGGCTCCTTGTTCCCCATATTGGTCCCATAGGACCTTAACTTGTTCGATGGTTCGGTTTCACAACTGAAGGTTGCGCTTGTCTATGATTGTGAGTGGTTCGAGGTGGATATCTCCTGTGCCTTCCACTTGTAGTGCCTCCCAATCAATTACATGTGTGGGGTCAACAATATATTTCTTAAGCAAGGATACATGGAATACATCATGGATGCGAGAGAGAGACGACAGAAGAGCTAGTTGTTAAGCCACATGGCTAATCTTCTCAAGTATCTCGAATGGCCCTATGTATCGCAGAGCTAGTTTAGCGGCCTTGCCAAACTTTATTAGGATTTTATGGGGTCTCACACGCAAAAAATTCTTGTCACCTATTGAAAATTCTCTTGGTGTCCTCTTTGCATCAGCATAACTCTTTTGATGATATGTAGCTTCCTTCAACATTTCCCTTATTATTTTCACTTGATTGTCATATTCTTGAAGAAGCTCTAGCCCAATAGCTACAATATTTTCTAAACTATCCTATCCTACAGGTGCTCTGCACTTCCTGCCATATAATGCTTCAAATGGTGCCATTTGAATGGAGGAATGGTATGAATTGTTATATGCAAACTCTACTAAAGGAAAATACTCCTCCCACTTAGTGGGCTGATCCATGGCGTACATTCTGAGCATGTCTTCCATGATTTGGTTAACTCTTTTTTTTTCCCGTCTGTCTTAGGGTGGTAAGCAGTGCTGAAATTAAGTTTGGTACCTAAGTTGGCCATAAGAGAGGTCCAAAAATTGGAAATAAACAGCTTATCTCTATCTGAAATGATCACCTCAAGCATCCCATGCAGTATAATGACTTCCTTTATGAATCTTTTAGCTAAGAGTGGGGCATCATCCTTTACATTGCCTAGTATGAAGTGTGCTACCTTGGTTAGTTTATCAACTACTACCAAAATACTATCATGTTGATTTTGAGTTTTGGGAAAACGTGTCATGAAATCCATGGAAATTATTGACCATTTGTGCCAAGGTAGATCATGAGGATAGAGGTTTCTTGCAAGATGACAATGTTCAGCTTTAACTCGCTATCATTCAAGACATTTGGCGACATAGCTAGCTATCTCCTTCTTCATTCCCGACCAAAAGTAGTGAGTTTTCAAATACACATACATTTTAGTCACCCCTGGGTGTGCTTGATAAGGCACCTTGTGGCCTTTTGCAAGAATTTTCAGTCTCAAACCTCCCTCTTCTGGTACATAAATTCGATGTAGGTAATGAAGAATCCCATCATTTCCCATGTGATATTTAACTGGGTTTTTATTTTGCTGCACTTCCTAATTCATTTGCTGAGAAAAAGGGTCTCGTGCTTGCATTTTCTTGATTTGTTCCGGCAATTCAAATTTTAGTTGAGTTATTGAAGCTAATCTAGCCCTACAGCTTAAGGCATCTGCAACTCGATTTTCCTTCCCATTAACATAAGAAATATCTATTTCATAGTTGCTTAGGAATTCCAACCATCTTCTATGTCGTGCATTCAAATCAGGTTGTGTGAATAGATATTGGAGTCCTTTGTGATCGATGTTCAACTTGAAGGCTCTCCCTACCAAATAGTGTTTCCATACCTTCAAGGCATGCACGATTACAGTTAGCTCTAAGTCATGGGTAGGATAGTTGAGTTCATGATCCTTTAGCTTCCTAGACTCGAAGGAAATCACACGTCCATTTTGCATTAGAACTCCACCTAACCCATCTAGAGAAGCATCTGTCTATACTACAAATTCTTTTTCTAGATCAGGCACTTGCAAGATTGGTGTGGTGGTAAGAGCTTCCTTCAACTGCTGAAAAGAGACATTGCATTTCTCTATCAATTCAAACTTCTTTCCTTTTTGTTGAAGGGAGGTTATGGGGTTGGTTATTTTTGAGAAGTTCTCTACGAACTGCCGATAATACCCCGCCAATCCCATGAAACTTCTCACTTCAGCTACATTCTTAGGAATAGGCCATTCTACGATTGCTTGTACCTTGGTTGGATCCATTGCAATCCCCTGGGCTGATATGATATGTCTGAGATAATGTACCTTGGGCTGAAAGAAAGAACACTTGGACAATTTCCCATAAAATTTTGTGATCCCTTAGTCTTTGTAAAATAATTCTCAAATGTTCCTCATGTTCTTGCAAAATTTCAAAGTAAATTAGAATGTCATCAAGGAATACTAACAAAAAATTATCTAGATAGTCATGGAAAACATGGTTCATGAGACTCATGAAAGTGGAGGGGGCGTTTGTTAGGCCAAAGGGTACTACCAAGAACTCATAGTGGCCATGCCGGGTTTTGAATGTTTTTTTTGGAATATCCTCTTCCTTGATTCTTAACTGGTGATAACCTGACCTTAAATCTATTTTGGAGAAGATGGAATCTCCCTTCATCTGATCGAACAAGTCATCAATTCTAGGTAGAGGATATCTATTTCGAATGGTCACCTTGTTCAACATTTGATAGTCTATACACAACCTCAAGATTCCATCCTTCTTTTTGATGAACAACACTAGGGCTCCCCAAGGTGACACACTAGGTCAAATTAATCCTTTCTCCAATAGGTCTTGCAATTACATCTTAAGCTCTTGCAATTCAGTTGTGTTCATTCTATAGGGGGATTTTGACATAGGTTAAGCCCTTGGGACTAGATCTATTGCAAAATCCATATGTCGTTTAGGAGGTAGTCCTAGCAATTCTTCGGGAAAGACATCATGGTATTCTTGGAGGATTGGATGATCTTCAAAGATAGGAGTTGGGTCCTCGCTGCCCTCCTCTACCTTTGCTATATAAATTTTGCTTCCCTTCCTTGCTGCCCTCTTAGCTTGCATGGCTGAGATCATTCTTAGCACTAAAGGTCTCTGGATTCCCTCGAGAGTCACGGGTCTCCCTTGATCATCTAAAAATTCAATCTTCTTATTGTAGCAATCCAACTTGGCTTGATGCTCTTGAAACCAATCCATTCCTAGGATAATTTCATAGGATCCTAACTAGGTTAACCATAGGTTTACCTTAGTCTTAATAATTCATAAGTCAATTTTAGCTCCACGTAGACAAAACTTGATCTTTTGTGTCTTACCTAAACCAAACTCAACCTCCATCTCCTCTCGACTTAGACTCTTAGGATCAACTTTACATTTTTGTATTACATTAGGAGATATAAAGCTATATGTGGCTCCTAAATCTTCTAGAATGGAAATAGATTGGCTACAAAGTGTACCTTGGAGCTCTATTAGGGAGGCATGTTGGTCTGCTTTCCAATTATCCACAATTGCATAAATTCAAGTGGTGGGGTTGGTGGTCTTGTTTGGATTCTTGGGACACTCATTCATATAGTGGTCGCCTCCACATGTCCAAAAACCATCAACCGGTCCTCTTTTGACTTCCTTGCCTCTCGTGGGGTCACCTTGAGCTGCTTTCCTGGATGATTTCTGTCATTTATCTCCCTTGTCTTTCCAACTTTCTGACTCTCAATTCTCACTATAATTTTGACCCCTCTTGAACTGTCAAGAAGCCTTTCCTTTAGGCTTAGCTTCCAAAGAATTTTTTTTTTTATTATCTGAGTATTTGGAAGAATGGGCCTTCTATTTGCATTCATGCTTGCTTTTCTACTTCTCAGCGACTAAGGCTACCTCCACAGCCTGGTTCAAATTTTTAGGTTGGGATAGCTTGGTAGCATACAAAATGTTTTTATTCAACCCCAAAATGAACTTGTTCACCCGATCCTCTTCTTCTTTCATATAGTGCACATGTCAAAGTAGGTTCATGAACTTAGCCTTGTATTCTACTACCAATATTCCCCCTTGACGTAGGGAGTGAAATTCAGTCATCTTTGGATCTCGATGACGGGTAGATAAATACTCCTTACAAAACCACTTGATGAACTTGTCCCAAGTCAGTTAACTTATGTCATAATTTTTTATTTCTACCAGATGGTCCCACCATAATGAGGCTTCACCTTCTAGCTGGTAGATGGTGATTCTAGCCTTGGTATTGCTATTTAATTCCAAAAGACCAAAATATTTATTCATCCCCACTAGCCAAGCTTCAGCTGCATCTCCACCCCTAGTACGATCAAACTTAGGTGCTTGCATATTTTTCAATTCATGAATCATTGGGTCCTTTCCCACACCTCATTGTTGATCTGGAAAAGAGTGGTTGTACATGGGAATTCTAGAGCTTCTTTCATGCTCTTGACTTATATTTCTCATTATGCTCTCTACTAGGCTCTTTTGTTCCTATGCCAGTGTTGTGATTGGTTCCTTGCTCCTTTTTCCTTGCCATCTCCTCAATTTTCTGCTCTTGTGATGTTATCTTAGCACGAAGTGCGTTCATTTCAGCTTGTAACTCTTCTGGTATAGTAGGAGGTGAAGGCCTCACACCCTTGCTTGCACGTAGCATTTCAACAAGGCTAGGTCTTGTTTCTCTCCTTATATTCCTCCTCATTGCATCAAATTGGTTCTACGAGATAAAGGAGACTATTATTTAATTTCCTTTGTTCTTCATTTAAATCTTGTCTTTTTATTAACTTTAGAATTATGGAAAAACTCAAGACAACATATGATTCAAGACAATTAGAAATACATTCCATTTAATTCTCAAAATCACCATAACACACTATTTGTGAAACATATTAATATATCTTCATGTTCATCATTAGTAGTTAATATTTGGTACATAAGCACGACGATGGTTGTTTAATACTAGATCATTTTCTTTTACATATTTTTAGTTACAGAGTAGGTGCCTCCTCCTCTTCAAGTTCTTCCTCATTTGAGGTTCCCATAGACACCAACATATTAGCATGGATATGATTGTATTCCACAATGGCTTCCTTAGAAAGGGTAGGAGCATTGCGCCCACAACCAAAAGGGAAGTCCCTAATAGTTGAGGGTTTGGTTTTTGGGTTTGGTCATGGGCATCCCTTTGGTGGTTCATGAATATTTTTTGGTTTGGCCATTTTCTTTACTTTCTGGATTTTCAGTCGCTTAATAATGTTTTTCAATGGCTTAGTGTCAGACATGGTTTCAATTTCAATTTCAGTTTTTAGCCATGTGGTAGTAGTGGACTTTGATCCTTCTGGGTTATTTTGTTGGGGATGTTTTTTCAAGGCCTTCTTCTTTCCTTTTCTTTTTTTATGGGACCCATGACTGCTAATTCCAAATAGTCATATTAGTGCAACAAAAGAGTGAGCACCTGGGTCCTAGTGTCGAGTTCTAAGCTCTAATACCTATGTGATGACAACCCCAACAAAAACTAGAAACTGAGCACTATATTTTTTTTCAACATTACAATCATGCTATCAAGTTAACTTACTACAAATTATGTCTAGCAACAAGAGCATTTACCAGTTATGCATACAACCAATTAAACCTTAATTCCAGTGATTAAAATTGAAAATTCATTAAGAAAATCCAAATATCAATACCTAAAACTTACCATACTTGTTTTGCAAGGTCATGAGGACTCCATGTCTTCTACTTGCCTTAGTTTGGTCTAGGGGTGCAATATAATCCCTCCATGTTGATTTATTCCCTATCCACCCCTCCAAGCAGATTTTGTGGCTTGGGATGAGATAGTTGGAAACTATACCAGCCTATTTTGTGCAAGGTCATCATCCTAATGATGATCTACCCAAGGTGTTCCAACCATTGCTAAATTAAGATACCAACACCATATCTAGCTACATGACTTAATGTTATGAGATATGTCTAGTCTACTACCTACCTTGAGCCTCATTAGGAAATTCCTTTAATTTGGAAATTCACTTTATTGTTTGTGTGAAATAAGAATGCTCAACTTTTACATTCATTTTAGTGTTGAACTAACTTTGACATTCACATAATGTGTGTGAGATTGAATATTAACTAATTTTATAATTCATTTTGTGTTAAGATTGTTTGAAGTTTAGTATTTACATCTATTTAAAGTGTATTTGAATTAACTTTATGTCAAATGTGTTTGAACATTATCATAATTTATGTGTGTCAATTGTGTGTTGTGTTTCACATAATTTATTTGTTGTGTTTCACATAATGTGTTTGAACATTATCGTAAAATGTGCTTAAAAATTGGCATTTACTTTGTGTGCATTTATTAGTTTTTTGAAGTGTATGTTTGAGCTTTAGTGTTTACATATATGTGAAGTGTGTTTAAACCAGCTTTGACATTCACGTGGATTTTATGCACTTAATATTTGCATATTTTATTTTTGAATTAACTATAGAATTCAATTTGCATGAAATTTGTTTAAATTTTACCATTTATTTAGATTTGATATTGTTATTAATTGTGTGTGTGTATGTTATATTTGAACTTTTGCATTCATTCTACATGAAGAGTGTGTAATATTTGTGAAATATTAGAGGAAATTAGGTTGCTCCACCTTTTAGTAGATGGAACACAAGGGTAGGGTTTTAGGACCTTTCTACCTATTTCCTTCAAATTTCATTCAAGGAAACCTTAGAGATCTCAATCTAGAGATGGAATGAGGGAAAGATATTTGCAATAAGGTATCCTAGGGTGTTATTAGAGATAATAAAGGGGGTTCACCACCAAGCAAGGGCTTGGAAAGAAAATAAATGTAAATGAAATACAAAACTTAAGTATATGACCTAGAAAATGAACCGAAATAAGAACAACAAATTGGAGACAAATAGAGGTGCACCTGGAAACTGAAGAGGCTTGAATTAAGGTTTGGAATCCAATTTTTTTTACTTTTAATGCACACTAGGACTCATACGCTATTAGGGGTGATTTACTCTTAGTTTAGGGTTTCGGGCCAAAACTAAAATTTGGAACTGCTAAACCAAGATCTATAGAAAATATCTGAAAATAGGTATACTGGGACTCAGATGCTACAAGTGGTGATTTAGTCCTAGTATTAGGGTTGATCTGAAACTATGATGTACTTTAGTGATTTCCTATAGCTTCTCTCTTGTTAAATCTCTGAGTCTAAAACACTAAATTGCAACTTGTAGGATACTTTCTGTGATCTTGCAGTGTAGATCACAATTTTGACAACTTGACAACTTTCTCCAAAATTTCTCTTTAATGGATCTTCAACCTAAATCACCTAGATCTGCAATCACACATCAAAGAGGGAAAAATATTATTTTTTTAGTGGATAGGGGTTTTCTTTGGTCAAACCTCGTTTTGGTAATCAAACCTTGAAATGAAATCAAATAGAATGAAGGAATGATGAATGAACAAATAAGCTATGTTGCAACTCACCAAACCCTTGGAATAAAGGTTGAAATATTGTAAGTAATGGATAGCATGAATGTAGATATTGACTTGAATGCTTGCTTAAATCATAAGAACCTACATCACAAATTTTAGCTCAAAAACAAACATGATGCATGATGACTTTGACATGATGCTTGAATCTTGAATAATGCTTGATAAACACTCTTGAATGCTCTTGTAAAATCTGCATTGGAACTTTAGCATTCATTTTTTGTGTGCATGACATGTATTTGAACCAAATTTGTTAGTAACATTTTTTTGCAAGAAGTATGTTTTGAAAAAAACATTGGAAATAAATTTTTATGTGCATATGCTTTTGAACATATGTTGGCAATTAACTTTTTTATATCTATGTCTAGACTATTAGTTTGTCCAAGGTGTGTTTGAACAAAGTTTGGAACTCACTTTTCTTGTATGTATGTATGAACTAAATTTAGCATTCACTTTGTAAAAAGGTTGTTTGAACTTTAAATTTCATTTAATATGAAGTGTGTCTAAAATAATTGAGTTTGAACTTTCACATGTACTTCTTTTGAAGAGTTTTTATTTTTAAAATATGGCATTCACTTTATGTGTGTTTAATTTTTTTTATTGGATTAAAAATTAGAAAACTATTTTGACATGTTTGAATTTGTGTTTTCAACAATATTTTCATGAAGTGTGAGAGTGAAGTAACATTGGAATTCACCTTTTATGTAAGTTTATGTCTAAAATAGCTTTAAAACTCACTTTCATGTCTTACACCTTCATTGTTTCCTTTTCCCTCTATGTTTCATAATTAATATTTCATTTTAGACTATTTCCAATGGGTCTCAATGAGAAATTATGTTGTTTTTTATATTTGGCTCACTCTTAATATCTAATTTGATACTTTTATCAATGGTCCTCATTGTAAAATTATGTTATGTGTCTTTTTTCATATCCCTCTTGGCCTTGATTTTGGTGTCATGGTGTTAATTATTCATGTTTGTAAGTGTATTTCTATATGATTTTAAAGGTATAAATTTCATTTTTCATATTTTATATAGCCTCATGAGCCTTCAATCCATTTATATGTTTATGGACTTCTCTCCCCTATGCACAAGTTTCTCATTTTCCACTTGTAGTCACATTTGCTTCCTTCATACTATCCTTTGCAAATGAACATCTTCATTGTTATGCCCATAAATTTTACATGAGCACATGCAACACAACTAGCAATTTTTTCTGAATAATATGTAAAAAACTTGTAATATTATTTCTTTTTATATACATTAATTAAGTTATTGATCTCTCAAAGTGCTTCTAGTGTAATGATAATCCATACTTTTCATGGTATTCACATAAGTAATATTATTCACCTATGGTGGTTGGGCTTATGTTAATCGTATGGCCTCTAGGATTGACATTGCTTGAGCATATAATTTAATACCGTTATTAAAACTTATCAATAGTGTTGCTACTATTACTTGATGACTTAACATGATATATTAACCTCAACTTTCCTATCTTATCCCACTAGATCCAAGTATCTTTGATCACCTTGAAAAAGTGTTGCATTTATCCTTGCATTCAAATACTTAAATGCGTGAGAAGGAAGTTTAATAGAAGTTTAGATTTCGTATTAATTTTTTATTCAATTTTAGTCCCTCTAGGGAATATCCCATTGAGGTGATAGACCCTAACCCTTCCTTTTTTCCTAGATATACATAATCGATTAGGAGTAATATCTTATATCTTCATGGGGTGAAGCCACAATAGTGATTTACAATTCAAGTGAGGAAAGAAAACTCACAAAAAATGAATACATGGCAAAAAACTTGATTTTAGGGGTTCGTATGAACCTACTGGTTTGAGCGAACCCTTTTAATTCTTTCCTGCCCAAAAACCCAGCAAAATCCCTTATGGAAGGGTGGTTCACTCAAACCAAGGTTCGAGTGAACTCTAGTTCGAGTGAACCCCCCTTATTCCTCATCCCCCTTGAGACACAAAAAGACCTAAATTTTAGCACTTTAGAGCTCGGGTTGAGGATGAAAATGGAGGAATCTTCATAAACCCAACTGGAATCAAGTAGTCCTCAGAATGAGCTATCCAACACATATAATTTTAATATGTTTTTGTTTTACTATGTATTTGTTTTTTTAGTTTTATTAAACATAGGTTTTTCATCGAAAATGAAGGTCTTTGTTCTGCACATGTGGAAAAATAGCAGATTATCAAAAAAAAAATTGAAAAATATGAGTGCACCAAATATTGAAGTCCTTGATCCAACAAAAAAAATTGAATTTTGATATATTCAAAAAAGTTACGCATTATACGGTCTTACTATGTTTGAATTGTAATTGGTTTGAATTTGAAACTTGATTAAAGAAAAAATATTCAATAAAAAAATATCTAACCAAGTGGAAGCACTAGATATCAGAGTTAAAAATCTAAATGCAAAAGAATTAGAATTTTATCCTTCATGGAAAAAAATTTATGCGTTATACGAAGTGCGTCACTTTTCAAAAATGTTGTTTTATGAAAAAAATCAATTTTTGTGGGAGATGGAAAAAGAAGTGCAATCTGATTCCAAAAATTTTGAAAAAAATATTTTTAGAATCTATAGACAAAATGTGACGAGACTCTTGTTTGCATCATCTTCAAATTCCTCATAGTTTAGCCGCTATAGGTGCCCGAATGTGAAGATTTAGTTAAAAATAATAATTTTAGTGTCCAATTTGGCCAAAAATTGTAAACCACTATTGTGGGATCACCCCATGTATAGATTTCTTCTAGTAGTAATAACTTCTCCTATAAATTAATATTTATATGAACGATTATCTCATGCATGATACATACGTGTTTGATTTGTGGTTTTAAACTCTTTGTCATTGTTACCAAATTTTACTTACAGCTCAAATTAGGTGGAGTTGGTTATTTTTAAAATGAGGGAAGGGGTGCATTTTAATCTTTCTTTCATTACATTCAAATTGAATACATGAGATAATCAATAAAATATTTTATTTTACAATTACTACATCCATACATATGCATGTAACAGAAGAAAAAATTACACAAATCATTCTGAACTGTAACAGTAATCTTTTTTGAATGTAGAATTGTACATTTGTCTCACACAAGCTGTGAGATTAACTTACTTATTCAATACAAATTGAGAAAACTATATACATTAATAAGTGAAAAGATAAATGTGCATGAAAGAGAGAAACCAGTCATTTCCTATAATGACTTGTTCGGGTTGTGTCGTCTCATCCTTTGTTGTCCCAAGCTACTTGTTCCTTCCTAGCTCTGTGCCGCTCCCAGTCCTGCATTTGGAAAAAAAGCAATGGTGTTAGAGCAAAGCTCTAAGAAATGAAAGGTTCCAATCATACATGAACATACACCTATCCATATATATACTAATCTCTAAAAGTGCATTAAACAAGTGATGCATTCTTTAGGTGTCCTAGAGAACCAATCAAGTCATCAAACATACCTAAAACATGCATGTTTTTTTTCCAACGTTTGCTTCATGTGCAAATATAGGAAAAGAATTGTTATTTTTATCTGATTTTTAGCACGTGGGATAAATGTGGCTCCTACAAGGGTTGAGCCCAATGTGTTTTTGATGTGATTTCAAAAGGGTATAGAAAGTTACTTCATTTCTTTATGACTTAATCAAACAACTATATATCATCTATGATAGTGAGTTTTAAGTCACTGTCATGGGTGACACATACTTGTTTAAAGTAATTATAAAGAATGCAGACATGTAATGCATCAAAATAAGTTAAGGAAAATACATTTATATTTTCTTTTATGAGGACGCATCATGAATATAAAGGAAATGGAAAGCAACATACTCATTAGTAATATGAGTTATATGTCCATTGTGTATCACCTTATATGATCAAAAATGGTTTGAGATTCAACAAATTCACATAGCACTTTTTAGGAATGGTCATATTTCCTATCTTTGTGATAGCCATGTAATGGTATAGAATTTTTCCATGCATAGCTCTTATTAAAAGGTTATGATGAAGCATACAATGTGTATATAAAGATAATGAGGGTGCTACATTGACAACCTGAAACATTGATAACCTGAAAAGAAATGGACCATGACCTTCACAACACCACAGTCATGTAATGGTGGTTATATGTCAAAGAATAAGTCACACTATTACCCACAAGAATAAGTATAACAAAAATAGTCAGGACCTCAAGTCAAGGTCTTAAATTTTCACATGACAGTACCAAAAAGGGGTAGTAGTTTGGTATTTGGTATTTCAAGTTGACATGATAAGTCAATGCTATCAAACTTATAGGTGAAGTTATGAATGTGATTATTTACACTGTTGATTGTTCATGATGCAAGTGAAATTGAAAGTTTCATAATTTCAAGCTACAGGGTTTCAAATAGGTAAAACCCTTGATGAAGAAAAAAATTAAAATGAAACCCTTTTCTTTTCAAAACAAAAACAACCATATAAAAAGGGGGTTTTATAGATAAGTCACAGGGAGGTGAATCATAGCCATAGTCGCAGCCCTACAAAATTTTAAAAGGGGTGGATAGAGAAAATCAAGTATCTGCAGCATCTTCTGTAAAGGGAAAAACAATAAGGAGAAATACCCATTTTTCTGTAGTTTTTGTAGAAATCACATATTCTTTAAAAATAAAATAAAAAAATAATGCTACAGAGAAGAGAAAAATATTTGAAATTTGCATTTTGAAAGTCTGTAGCCCATGGCTATTATATATAATTAATAGAGAAACAAGTCCTCGGCCATAAAAGACACAAGAGAAGAGTTTTGAAAAGGGATGAGCAAGCTTATGGGTTTTTGTTTTGAACCCAAAACCTTAAAATCTTATGGCGACCATAAAAGACAACCACAATCATTTGCAAGTATAAGCTCAAGCTTTAAACAGGGATGAGGGCTTACCTGTGAACATACGACCTTGAATCTACAAGTAAAACCTTCAACTTTAGCTTCAAAACCCTTGACCTTGCTTACTCATGGCGGCACACCAACACAATAGAGAAAAATGAATAAAATGATCAAAATGTGGAGCTGCGGTTATGTTTAGGGTTTTTTGTTTACCCTAAATTGCCCATGAGCACTTAGGCATTTTTTCCTATGTTTTAAAATGACATTTTTTATAACTAATACCCCCATGGCTTTTTCCTTGTATTTTAGGCATGAGGTATGAAGAATGACTTAGTTTTGATTAAGTCATACTTCTTTTGACTTAAAAAAATTCTCTTATTTTGGTCTATTGCCGATACATGGAGAGTTAAAATATTTTCTTTTTACATTTATTTTATATATTGTAAAATGCTTGAATTAAATGATATCTTATAAATCATTTAATTTAAACATTACTTTTAAAATGCAAAAACATAGGAGAATGTGTGCATATGACCAAGCCATGTGGGAAGATAGAGATATATTTGTATTTATGATCATGGAGAACATATAGGGGAATTGTGTTTTGTTTGCCAACATGAGGAGGAAATTTAGAGGTGATTCATCACTTTTTTGAAATAATATAGGCCTTATGACCCCATTTGAGCATTTTTAGAGATGATTATGGTTTGATCAAGTCATGCTTGACTTTTTCAACCATTTTAAGTTCTTTATGAAAAAATACTATGGCTATAATTTTGGCTTTTTGAAGCCATCCAAGTGGAGGAAGTTTCTAGAACCTTATTTTGTGGAGCAACTTAGGTGTTAGCTTCTTAGTCACCTTTGTTACTCATTATTGAGGTAGTTCTGATTATGCAAACAAATTCTAAAGATTGTGACTAGTATAGTCCTTTGCAATAGTTTTTGAGCATCTTTTCTAACTTAGTCTTCTGGATATGATATACAGACAATACCTTGGAGATTATTGGTAGTAAATTGTTTTCCTTCTTTTTCTTGCAGTTTTGTTTATGGTTAAATGATTGATCAAGTTATTTGTGAAATTTTCTTATTTCCTTATAACTTTGTCTCATATTTTATACCTTTTCTGCAAATAGCATGTTCATTCAAGTTGCTAATTGTCTTAAGAATGCATATGGCTTTTAGATTGTGAAGTTGTCTTCCTTTCATAAGTTCTTGCATTTTGTCTTTTTAGTGAAATATTCATGCAGAGACATGTTGTAATGAGTTGTGCAGACTTAATTTATATCAGTGGAAACCAATTGTATGAAAATCTATGTTTTCATGTCCTACTTTAGTTTGGTGTATCACTTCATTTTTACTTTCAGTACTTTCATTTTAAGTTAACTTTCTTCCCCTTTTCCAAAAAGTTAGTAGTTTTAGAGTGGCAACCAGCTAGGAGCCAGCCTTATCCGGAGGTTCATTTCAACTTTAGGTGACTCACAACCTTGAAATGATCCCATGTTTCTCCAGAAAGCTTAGTTTCATAACATTGCACAAGGTGCATTTTTAGGAGATAACAGTCATTTATTGTGATAATATCAATTGTGATCATTCATTAAAACTATGAAACATACCCCAATTCATATGGGCATTGTTGGTTAATAATTTAAACAACAAATAATATTTATATTTATGGATAATAAGACTATTATTAATTAGTCAACCAAACCTAAGTAAGTTGTTACTAGTTTCTTTTCATCTCTTAACTGTAATGAAATAGTGTTATTATTTAAACTTACAATCTACATTAACAATAATGCCATCATCATTCATTCGCTAAATTAATAGGAATTTTATTCAAGTCTAGATTAAGTATCAGTAATATTGTTGTTATTTGACTAATGCTTGCACCTAATTAATTAAATTATTATTTATTTATCATTAGCTTATGGTAAGATTATATTATCTACTCATTGATATTCACCGATCAACCTTATCCAAAGATTATAAATAGGAAAGGTAAGTGAAGATAATATTATGATTTAACCTCAACCTAGCCAATAATAACATTACTGAATAATACTCAAATATTATTTATAAATCCACTTATTATTAATGTATCCATCCATAACTAAGTCTAAATTACTCTAATATTTTGCTTAAACAATGTTTATAAAATATTTAAATTATCACGCTTTAAGACCACACAATTAATTTAACCTTATTTAAAAATAATAATTTTACTTGGATCCCAAAAAAAGAAACAAATTAAATTAAAATAAATTTTAAACCATAGCTTCCTTTCTTTTGTGGGAGAGGATCAAATTCCTTTGATGAAAAAAAAACAAATTTAAAAATAGCAAAAAGGATAAAAGTTTAAAGTTGTAAAAATATTTTATATTAGTTTTAAGTTATCTCTTAATTGAGAGTTCCTATTAACATGGTCCCCGCCATGATCAAATTAGAAATTTAAGTGGAGTTAATTAAGGTAATGAAAATTTAGTGGTTGATAGATTGTGCATCAAATCTTAACCGTTAGATTGTTTAAATCCCAACCCTTGGATCTTACGGCATCTATAAGTTAACCCTAATGCATAAAGATAATCTTTTAACCTATCTTTTCTCATTTTCACTTCATTTGGATTTTTTTTTTAGTGCAGATTTGGGAGAGAGGCGAAAAGAAGAATGCCAAGCCTTCTTGGGTTGCTTTTTGCAAGTTTGATGCTCTTAATAATTCTACCAAGAATACTTATGTCCCATTTTCTTTGTTACAGTTTCTTGCATATCTTTTTTTATTTTCGTCTTAAATCTAAACCCCCTTTTTGGTTGATCATTTGTATTTGTAGGTTTTAGATCTTGAGGATTTTTTTTTTTCCAATAACTTAAATGCTTCCACAAATTTATGCTATATACCTTGACAATGGATATACATTTTGTTTAGACTATGCTACTAGTTTATCTATGTAGTGTCTTTTTTTTCCAACTCTTGTGACTTATATGCACAGTAGATTGTTGTTATACATTTATGTGTTTTGTTTGATCCATCGAGTAAAACGCTTTTTTTTTATTCCTTATTTTTACTTATTTTTTTTTATTTGTTATTATTTTGTAAGAGTTGTGCCCTTACTGTGAGGCAACCTGCTAGTTGTGGTAATAGGTGGGGAGTTGCACCCCTCTATGAGAGTCACAGACCCCTCTACATGGTCACACCCAACAAGCGGTTGAACCCCACAACCCTAGATTCTATTTTTTTTAATTTATTTATTTAATTTTAAAAACTATTCTTTAAAATAAAACTTCTATTAATTTTACTTTCTATTCCAATATATAAATATATTAATACAGGTATACATTTGAATGGATATTTATTTATTCCAATTCATAAATGAGTTCATGTATATGCGAAATGAAAGTATAAGTATTTTAAAAATCATATATATATATATATACACACACACACACTTGTTCACATTAATGAATAAGGGTACATTTTCTTGTGCATTATTTCCCCATTATGAGGAATAGAGTCTTCCATATGTTTGCTTGCATAACAAGAAATTGTGAATAGATTAAGGAGGTAGTAAGAACAAGCTCAAATTTATTATTCTAAAATGAGCAGAATGTGAGTATATTCACATTATAACTATCTTGCATTATGTGAATTGTTCAATTCCATTCTCTCTACCCAAGTGGTTATGAATTTTTAACTCTTAAATACAACTTTATTGATAGCAGAAACCCAACCCACTTTTATCTTATTGCAAGCTTTAAGGATGAAATTTTTTTGCTCCTATCATAGAAAAACTTACAAGTTCATTTATAGCCTTAAATTTTTACAACACATCCTAATCACATAAGTTGAAAACCACACACATTCTCAAGGATAATAAGGAAATATTTCAAAATATTATTTCACTTCCAACACTATACACAATCGGTAATCACACATATACACAAGGAAATCACACATCTACACATGGAATAAGAGAAGTTTTCCGAAAGCTATTTCTCTCTTCCAACACTACTAATACAAGGGATCTCATTTATTTTACTAAAAACCTTCTACATATTTTGTCTTGTTGATCTTTTTGCACCATAATATGAATAGTTGTAGCTATGTCCATCCTTGGAATCCCATAAAAATGCTGCTCCAAAATGATCTATTACCTCTTTATAAAATCATCTTTTACCTAGAAAGAAAGGAGTGTAACATACCAATGGGGAGAAGAAAGCTCACCACCCAACCATCATGGAATCATCAAGCCATTACACAACTCTAGCCATCCCCTGAGCAGGGAGAAGGCACCAAACCCATAACTATAAAAAACTAGTTGAACAACTCCCAACAACAATAGGAAATCCCAACAAGGTTGCAATAAAATCTCATAATAATTTTGCATTCATACTTCATACCACTGGTTTAACATTTATCCATCAAGTATTGGGTTGAGACTCCCACCATTCTTTAAAAAGAAAACAAACAACAAATACCCATTTTACTCAAAGAGAAACACAACAATCCCATAGTCAAAGCACACACAATGCAAAGTTAATTCAACAATACACATGATATAAATTCTTATAAGTTTAGGAATTCCAAAGTTAGTTTAGATGTACAAAAAATGTGAATTCCAAAGTTTGTTAAAAAACAAGTGGACATAAAATATGATTTACCATGTTAGTTAAAATATATATTTCGTACAAACAATTAAATAAATACTAAATTTAGTTCAAACATACATCATGCACACAAAATGTAAATTCTAATGTTCAAAATTACTAAATTTATAGCAAAATTAACATAAGTTGAATTCAAACACCCGCATGTGTAGAGAAGAGGGATTTGCTATCCCCAAGTCTCTAAGACACCAAAGAATCTAAACAAAGCGTATTGCCCTAAACTACCTTAGACTAGCTAATAAGTTGAAAAGGAGGGAAAACTAGACTTTGTTTTCCATATGCTTTATGATAGAGGTTTACTAAAAGCGGGTGAGTGGACCACAAAGGTATTATATTGTAGATCAATTGTCTCTTTTCCAAAGGATGTAAACACGTGGTTTGAACTGTAGCACACCACATTGGAGTCTCTGAGACACACTGCATCCTGTACAGATAGAGGGTCAAGTTACAAATTGAAACACACAGAGTCTATTGACAATCTGCAAGTTTTGGTTTAATAGTTTAATAGAAATGTATAGAAATAAAAAATAAAACAAGAAAAATACTATAAATAATAAATATAAACTATTCTAATATGGAAATGATGAAGAAAAAAGAAGAATGCCAACTCATTGAAGGTCTAGTTCTCTAGCAAACTCCTCATGATCGAATTGTATGTACACACACAATAACAATAAAATGTTGGGGTTGTGTTTTGAGGTTTGCCTCAATCAAAGCCCCATTTTGGTGTTCTCACCTCCACGGAAAGCCAATAGACCACAAGATGTAGAAAAGCGATAAATAAATAGAAAGAATAAACACAAGATAGTAGAGAGAAAATAACAATCTAGATGCTACTCTAAAATTAAGATAATGCACACAAGAAAATAGACACAATATCACATTCCTTTCTACGAGCTCGTGAAGTTGATAGAGGAAGAAGAACGAGATCACCATGAAAATGGAGTAGAGTTATGACAACCTATAGTAACAATGGCATAGGAGCAGCAAGACGGTGTAGGAGTGAAGTATGAAGTTGATGGAAGAAAGAGAGAGTGATGGAGAAGAAAGGAGTGATAAAACGAGCTAGAGAGTTGATAGAATGGAGAGATATTTTTAGAGAGTTCAAGAATGAGATTCAAAAGGATAATTTGGAGACAAAAAGGTTGTTCCCAACGATCAAGATTCGAAGAGGGGAGGGGCGCTACATTCACAATTGACAGAGAATCATAATGCCTCACCAACACAAAATGATGAGGGAACATGGAAAAAGTGAGGAAAATGCGATGGGTTTTTGTATTATCAAAATTTTACTTGGCTAAAATGAGGGTAAATTGATGGGAATTTGTATGGGGTACAAATTTATGCCATTACATTTTCCCCCACTTTACCAAGCGTATGTATCAATGCATATGTGAGATAAAGTAGAAAGAGGTTGAAGAAAATATACCGAAATCATAGAGGAAGTAGACCTTCGATCCGACATACCTTGATGGGAAAGAGGGAGCTCCACCAAGATGTGAAGATGACATGGGTCTGAACAATCCTACAAAGCTATTTGTTGCAAGTATGAAGGTATTGTGATTCATTTCAACTAGTTACCAATTAGTTTTTGTTGTCATTGATGTCAAGGAAGTTAGTTTTTGGCCGTTAATATCAAGGATATTGAGAAAATTGTAATAAAGAAGGTTTGTAGGTATTCAGTGTATGCTCCAGAATGTGCTCTATATTGCTTCTATGCTTGTGCAGTTTTGGCATATTGTTCATGGTTGTTGGTAGTTGCTATATCCAAAATTTGGACTGCTAGATCATTGTACAATGCAAGATATTTTCACCAGTATGTGAACTATGCATTTCAGTGTGTCTGGTTGTGGTCTAGGAAAAATGTAATTGCTCTAGATTTCTCTAAATGTTAAAGATGTGTGTGCTTAATTGTTTTATATGTTTTGCATCGGTATTGGCCAGCCTTGTGTTAAACAATACTTGCAAAATTTATGGAAGTGTGGCGAGGCATGTTGGGAATTATTTAGGTCATCATTAAGTATGTGTTTGGGCCACCCTCATTCTAATTCCATTGTAAAATGTTTTGGTGCAGACCTAATTTGAATTTGTAAATAAAAATTGTATATATTTGACCTTGGACAAGTTTCAAGGTTGAAGACAATATAAGTACAAATTGAAATGTTGGTGAAAGACAAGATAGGTGCAAGAGAGATGTGAGATATGTGTGTGTGACGCGAGTTCAAGAAAATCGATGTGAATTTCAAGTGTTGAGTTCCTGAAGGCAGTGAGCTAAAGGTGTGCTCTATCTTTCAAGAAAATCTGTAAGTGTATGAGTGAATTGTGGTGGAATCTCCTTTGCATTGAGATAGTATTCTCTCTATAACAATCCTCTTCTATCTTCTTTGTAAATATGTGGTAGTGATCCCTCATTCGACAGTGAGTCTTGTCTTGGCAATGAGCCTTTCTGGCAGTGAACCTTTGTATTCAATTTTAGAATTCTTTATATTGTGAGTTAATCCTCATAGTGGTTTTTCCCTCATTGGGCTTTCCATGTAAATCTAGTGTTATTGTGTTCATGGTTTTATTACTTTCAGTTTTTGTTTTTGCACTCAATGATTAAACACATTAACAAAGTAAGGGTTTTATGAATGCTTATTGATCTAACTTCTAGTGAAGAGTTTTAAAGGTTAAAATTAATACAACTAATTCACTCACCTCTCAGTTGTCTTGCTCAAAAAATTGTATCAAAGAGAGGGTCCTTGGAGAAGAGCTTAACAACTTAAGGAAAGTTTGGGATGGCTAGAAAGACCACTATTGAGTGTCCTAGGTTTGATGGAACTAACTACACATTCTAGAAAATGAAGATGGAAGGATATCTAGCATACTATGGATATGAGATCGAGAAGTCTATTCAGAACTAGTATGTTCCTACTGCAAATGGTCAAAGTATTGTTGATGAGATCAAAGCACATGAAATCAACAATAAGGAAAGATGTATTATTGTAAATAGTCTTTCACATTATGAAATAATTAAAGTTATGAATTTGAAGACTGCTAAAGAGATCTAGGATAAGATGGAAAATAAGTATGAAGGAGATGAAAATGTTAAACAAAAAGGTTGCTAAATTTGGAGGCACAATTTGAGGTCCTACGAATGGGCGAAGATGAGAACATCAAATCCTACGTGTAGAGAGTAGATGAGCTGGTAGGTGGAATGAGAGGACTTGGCACACAAGTAGATGAATCCAGGATTGTGAAGGTACTCAAAAATCTCCCTAATATATAGTGAAAAGGTATATGTTATAAAGGAAATTGTGAATTATAATACTTATACTAAAGATCAGTTGATTGGTACTCTAACTTCATTTGAAATGAGAAAGCTTGGGTTGAAAAATGGAACAAAGACAAAAAATGCATTCAAGGCTACAAAAGTGGAAGATCCAGATGAAGAAAATCTTGATGAAGTGGAAGCAAATTTTGTAAGAAGAAGGAAAAATGGCTCCGATAAGTACCTAGGTAAATTACCATTCAAATGTTTTAGTTGTGGAGGAATAGGTCATTATCCTTCAAGATGTCCTAAAAGAGCTGAAAGAAATAAATATAGACAAGATAAAGAAAATAAAGGAAAGATGGTAAAAAGAGCATATTATGTCAATGAAGATGCTGGAATTTCTAATGATGAATCTGATTATGGAGATTTTGATGATAATGAATGCTTTTTCCTAGCTTTAAAAGACGAATCGACTACTACTAACACTAAAATATGTGTGAAGGAAAGTGCTCTGGAGAAAGTTGAAGGTACTATGGTCTATGTTCTTCATGCTAAGTAAGAAGAGAACTACTAGGTCATTGATAATGGTTATTCAAATCATATGACTAGTGAAAAGAGTAAGTTTGTTAAACTTGAGAAATATGATGGAGGCTTAGTTAAGTTTGGAGATGATTCTGGTGCTAAGATATGTGGGAAAGGTTCAATCAGTTTTGATGGCAAGCATAATACTGATCATGTCTACTATGTTAAGGGTTTGAGATATCATCTCTTCAACGTTGGACATGTGTTTAAAAAGGGATATAATCTTGTGTTCAAAGATGAAAAATATGAAATTAGAAAAAGGTTTGAAACTATCATTGCTGTTGGTAAGAAGATTGAAGGAAATATCTATCAACTTAAAGGTGTTGATGGAAATTGTTTTATGTCGAGCAGATTAATAACAATTGGCTATGTCACCAGAGGATGTGTCATGTGAAATTTGATAACATGGTAAGAATTAGTGCAGTACAAGCTATGAGATATTTACCAAGAAATACAAAGTTTGTTAATGTGGTTTGCAAAGATTGTTAATTTGGAAAGCAAGCTAGAAACAACTTTAGGTCAAACGAGCAATCTACTACCAGACTACTGGTTTCGATTCATACATATTTTGTGGTCGTACAAGGGTGAGAAGTCTACAAGGTGACAAGTATCTTATGATTTTTATTGATGATTACTCTAGAATGACATGGGTTACTTTTCCTAGAGAAAAATTTGATCCATTAGACAAATTCAAGGCATTTAAGGCAATGGTTGAGAATGAAGTAAATTTGAAAATAAAAAGTTTGATGTCTAGTAGAGGTGGTGATCTTACCTCTAGTGAGTTCAATATGTTTTTTGAAACACATGGAATAAGAAGAAAATTTTCTACCCCTTGAAATCCTTAGCAGAATGGAGGTGTTGAAAGAAAGAATGGGACAATTCAGGAAGCTGCTAGACCAATGATAATAGAGGCAGGTCTATTGGAAGTCTACTGGAGACAAGCAATTCACACTGCTGTTTATGTGTTCAAGCAAGTTCAAGAAAAATATAACACTAAGACTCCCTATGATCTATGGTGTGGAAGGATTCCTACTGTCAAGTATTTCAAGTTATTTGGAAGCAAATGCTATACAAGAAGAGATTAAGAAAATCTAGCAAAGTTTGATGCTATATGTGATGAAGGTATTTTTCTTGGTTACTCTACTAGAAGAAAAGATTATAGATGTTACAATAAAAGGTTGAGAAAGGTTGTAGAAATCACAAATGTTAAGGTTAATGAACCATTGAAGAATACAATTGAAGTTGACAGATATGTATCAAATGAAGCTGATTGCAAAGAAAAAGTCTACATGGAACAACTAGAGAGATTCCAAATGTTAGATCAACTGGATATGGTCTACACATTGAAAAAGGATTATATGGTTTGAAGAAAGCTCTAGAGCTTGGTATGTAGTATTGGAAAAATATTTGATTTAGCAAGGTTTCAACAAAGGTACTACAGATAGCAATTTATATTTCAAAATTGAAAATGACAAGATTTTGATAGTAGTTATGTATGTGGATGATATTATATTTAGAGGAAATGAAACTATGTGTAAGATGTTTACTGAATAAATGCAAAAAGAGTTTGAGATGTCCATGTTTGGTGAGATGAATTTCTTCCTTAGATTAAAAATCAATCAAACAAACAAAGGAATTTTTATTTCACAATCAAAGTATACAAAAAAAATGTTGAAGAAATTTGGGATGGATGGTTCTAAACGGTATGCACTCCTATGGTAACTAGATGTAAATTAAGTAAGGATGATGATTCTTCTAAATATAATTAGAGAAAATACAAATCAATGATTGGTGGACTATTGTATTTAACTACTACTAGACCAAATAGTTTGTCTTGTGGCTATATTTCAAGAAGATCCTAAACAAACACATGTTTTAGTTGTCAAAAGGATATTTATATATTTAAATGGAACTCCAGATTACGGCGTATGGTATCCCAAGGATACTGATTTCACACTAAGTGCTTATAAAAATGCAGATTGGGTAGGTTGCACTAATGATAGAAAATGTACAAGTGGTGGTACACTCTTTCTTGGATGCATATTGGTGTCATGGTTAAGCATTATTTAATTAATTCATTTAAATTCACTCATCCTAACTAATTAAATAAATATTATGTATTTAATTATGTCCTAATTCATCTTAATTCGGTCTTTCTAACTAATTAAATAAATATTATTTATTTAATTATGTCCTAATTATCATTAATCTTCCTGATTAATTAAATAAATCTTATTTATTTAATTATGTCGTTAATAACATGTATTCCCCTACCAGATATGTATTGGAGAGAAGTACAAATTTTAGTTTATATTTTGAATAGAGCTCAGATTATACCTAAGTCTGATAAAACACCATATGAGCTATGGAGAGGGATACTGGCTTCAATCAGACATCTCAGGATATTCAAAAGTAAATGCTACATCAAAAGGGATGAATAAAACTTGGGTAAGTTTGATTCTAGATCCGATGAAGTTATTTTCCTTAGGTATTCTATGAAAATAAAAGCATATAGGTGCTACAATAAGAGGCTAAAGAGGATTTTGGAAAGTACAAATGTGAGAGTCAATGAGACAAATCAATCTACCAACACTCTAGAAGTGGAAGATGATGAAGATTCAATCCACAACAATGATGAAGACTCAAAAGTTTAAATTCTGACAATGTTACTACAAAGACTTTGACAAGGTATGTACAGAAAAAGCATTCTAAAGATTAGATTATAGGAGACAAGAATAGTGGTGTAGGAACCTAGAGAAAAATTGGAAGAGAAAATGAACAAGTACATTTTGCATTGCTATCAAAAATTGAACCAAAATCTTATACAAAAGCAAGCAAACAGAAAGGTTGGATAAAATCCATGGAGGAAGAGTTGACTCATAATAAGAAAAATGAAACTTGGGAACTGGTCCTAAGACCTAAAGGAAAGAATGTCATTGGTACTAAGCGAGTTTTCAAAAACAAGCTAAATGAATATGGAGAAGTAATCCAGAATAAAGCCATATTTTTATGTAAAGGGTATGCTCGAATTGAAGGAATCAAATTTGAAGAGACATTTTCTCCAATAGCAAGATTGGAAAAAAAAAGAATGTTTTTGGCTCTTTCCACATTCAATAATTTAAAGATGTATCAAATGGATGTGAAGTCTACATTCCTGAATCGACACTTTGAAGAGGAATTTTTCATCGAGCAATCAAAATGCTTTCAATGCTTAGATAATCTAGATTTTGTATGCAAAATAAAGAAGGCTCTTTATGGACTTAAACAAGCTCCTAGAGCTTGGTACTTCAAGTTGGACAAATATCTGCAATAGTAGGGGTTCCGAAGAGGTAGTGCAATAGTAATTTGTACATAAAAATAGAAGGTGATAAGTTGTTGGTTGTTGTTGTCTACATGTTGATGACATTATCTTTGGAGGAAATAGTGATGACATGTGCAAGGAGTTTTGAAATACAATGCAGAGTGAGTTTGAAATATCAATGCTTAGTGAATTGTCTTTCTTCCTTCATTTACAAATTTCCTAATCAAACAAAGGCATATTTATTTCTCAAAACAAGCATATAAAGGAAATGTTGAGTAAGTTCAAGATGGAAGAATGTAAACTTGTAGGTACACCTATGGCTACAAGATGTAAGCTCAATAAGGAGTATGAATCTACTCTAGCAGAATAGACTTTGTACATATCTATTATTGGGAGTTTACTGTATGTGACTACATCCAGGCCAAACATAATGCAAGTTGTTGGGATGGTGGCTATATTTTAGGTGAAATCAAAGGAAACTTGTGTCAAAGTAGTAAAGAGAATATTCAAATATCTAAAAGTTGCAATGAATTTTTTTTGTGGTATCCTAAGAGTGAAATTTTTAGTTTGACTACATATATAGATGCAAATTGGGTAGGAAGCATAGACGGCCAAAAAATCAAAATTGGTGGAGCACTATTTCTTGGTGATAGTCTTGTGTCTTGGTTAAGTAAGAAGCATGATTCAATTTCCTTATCTATAGTAGAAGCAAAATACATTGCGACAACTTCATGGTGCACTCAGGTACTATGGATGAAGTAGAATATTAAGGAGACAAAGATTGAGTTTGATGAACCTAATTCCATTATGTGTAATAATACAAGTGCTATAAATGTCTCAAATAATATGGAAATGCATTCAAGGACAAAACATATTGCAATAAAGTATCATTTTTTGAGGGAGAAGGTTGTAGAAAAGGAGGTGAAGTTGGAGTATGTTGAAAGGAAGGAACAAGTAGCATATATTTTTACAAAACCACCTCCTAAGGAAAATTTTGAGTTTATTTAGAAGAATATGGGAGTTGGTTCTCCCTCCTCTTGAATCAAGAGGAAGTACATGTTGAGGGGAAGCTTGGTATCCTTGTCACAAGAAGGCTTGGTGGTCTTACACAAATTTTGTGCAAAAGAAGTGTGATATGGAATTAGGGGGGAGTCTATCTGGGAAACAAGTTTTTGGATTGAGTAGAGTGTCGAAAAGAAAAGAGGGAGTGTTGGCCTTTTCTCATTTATGTCAAAGGGTGAGAAGTGGAAATCAAAATGCTATATCCTCTAAGGGGAGAAATGGAAACTTGGTGGGGAGAATTGGAACTCAAAATGATGTGGGTTCCTAATCTGGACACAAATTTAAGTCTTTGTGTGTGGCCAATGTTTTTCTATTCGCCATCAATGACAAAGGGGGAGATTGTTGAACAAAGCTTTTCATTGATGTCAAAGGAGTTTATGGTTGTCAAAGAAGTTCATTGTTGTCAAAGGAATATTTTTAGGAGATTAGTGAGAATTAAATGAAGTTGTACTATCACACCTTTTTGTGTTGGTAATTGTATTTTCATATCATTTTGAGTTGAAGAAGTATATATTGCTAGCTATATTGATAAAAGAAGTTAAGGATTTTTTGTAGTATCAATCTACATTTGTTCATGTTGAAAAAAGTGATCCATAAGTTTAATCTAGAATGTTTTAGTTAAGTTTCTTAAGGTAGAGAAATTTCTCTAGCGGGTGTGTACAGGATCATGATGGGCCAAAAAGTGGCGATATGATGGCTATGTGTAGGGTATGTGGCTGACAAATTTTTTTAACCCAAAATTGATGAAATGAAAAGGGTTTTTAAAGGAGATTCTCAACTTTCTACCAATACAAATTATGCTTTACTTTGAATTTAATAAATTATTATTATTCATTTTCTATTTGAATTATGACTAAAGTCCTAATTGATAGGCTAATTGAAACATCTATAGCTTTCGAACGGTGTCACATTTTTTGAATCCAAAACATGTGTCACATTTTATACTTCGCATACTATAGGATTAAAAAAAAAAGAATTTCATGAAGTTTTGACTAAGTTAAGATGGTCAGATATACGAGTTTTTATATTTGTAAAAAGTTTTAATAAAAAATTCATAATTAATTATTTACTTGGAAAAAAATTACAAAAAAATATGAATCACATCTAGACATGATTCCTCTACTTATATCTAAAATATTATCATTTTATTGTGGTTAGGTTGGTTAAACAAACACCTTATTTTTTCCCTGAAATTTAAGTACTATTGCATTGAAATTTCAAATTTTCACCATATATATATTATAAATAAACCTAGTAGTTTAGAAACTACATTATATTTGCTATAGATTCCATTCTTACATATTTTTGAAAGAATATAGATAACTTATTCAAATTTTTATGTCAAGTTTCCTAACTTTGATTTTTCTAAATTTTTTGCCACTTAAGGGCTTGTTTTTTCCATGATGATCCCACACATACCCTAGCAATACAATCATGTTTTGCATTTCTTCTGAAGGATATTTTGGTTCTACAATTTGAATGGAGAGTATGCCTACACATGTTCTATCATATTCTAGAGTTTTTGGAGGATATGTTTAGCATGCAAGAAGTTTCAAGTGATAGAAGGCTCTTGGTGCTTGTTTGTCATCCAATTGGTGTTTGAGAACTGTGCAGTAATGGCTAGTAGTGTGTGACATTCAAAGTTAGTGTGTGGTGTTAATATATGACCTATTCAAGGTACATGTGGAAATGCATGCCATCGTGTTCTTTTTGTGGGAAAAAATATGATTTAGGACCGACCTATTACAAGTTTGATGTAATTTGAAGTTAGGTCTGTAGTACCCCTCCAGTTACTATTATGTGATTCAATTTGTTTGTGTTCATTTGCTAGTCGTGTAGCTATTTTGGATACTATATTGTATTGTTTCTAGTTACAACACTGTTGTTATGGTAATTGTTAAACTCTATGGATGATTTATTGGATATGTAGTTTATGAGTTTATATGTGGTTATCAAAATGTGATTTATGATTATGATGTAATGATGCTCGTCTGTGTCGGTGAAGAAGATAGTATGGCATTACTCATTCGTGAGTACCCTGCTATGCTGCGATTCTTATTCACGGTGTGTTTTCTAACATGAGTATATGTATGTTCTAACATTGATGTTTCCTGCAGATACAGGTACCGGGTACCGGCTCCACCTGCTTGTCAGGTCTGAGCGAACCCTAATCCAATAACCCTAATCCAATAAAAATCATGTTGATTCGGAGATAGTGTCTGGTCCTCGTGTAACCATCGTTCTTTGTCGAACGAGTATCTAATAGTCTCCTGTTGTCATGTGTTGTTTTGCTTGTCGAGTTAAATTTGTCAGTGTTATTTTATTTGGAAATTAATTACTGTTTAATTTAGTTAAATGTCTAATTTGTTGATTTATTGATTAAATGCAAACTTGTTTAAATATTAGAATAAAAGTTTATGTTATGTTTATTGTTTAATTTATTAATTTAAATTAAGCAAGTCATTTGAATAAAAGAAAAAGTGAAAAATTGTGAAAAGGTATTTCTTTAAAAGTAATTAATGAGTTACTTGCACAAATATAATTTAAGTGAAAAGTAAGTATTTTTAAAGAGTTGATTCCAAAAGTTAAAATATCTGAAAACAATTCTTGAGGAAAAATATCTTGATATTTAATGTTTTTAACTGCATGAGAAAATTTAGGAATGCATGTTTACTATCACTTAAGTTGTGACTTGAGATAATAAATTTGCATTAATTAGCCTTAAGAGGGGGGAATTTTATACACGGTGATTTTCTGGAAGAGCCTCCACAGCAGAGTTTGGAGGAAATCTTCTTGGAAGGTAGTTATATGGGAGTCTTCTGGAAAAGCTGGAGGGCAGTTTTTTCTTGATTTAGAAAAAGTTTTGGATGTGGTCTTCCGAGTACTACTTCAGATGTTTGAGTGCAAATTAATCAGGAATCACAGGTTCTTTTCTTTTATTATCTGAAATTTATTCTGAAGTAGACAAAATCTTTTTGTTTGAATGCTGATTGTTTCAAGAAAAGTGTTGTTTGTCTATAGAATTCATTTGATCTTCTTGAACCTGTGCATGCAACAGAGAAATGATTAAAACATGAATTTTTGAATTTAAAAAAAAAAAACGTAGTATACAGTATGAATCTTTGGAATTAGATGAGATTCGCATGGATCTGTTTTCAAGCAAGCGTTTGAGATTTTCAAATTGTCTTCATTTAACATTTCTATCATCTTAATGGCTGGAGGCTGCGTAGGATTTATATATATATATACACTGAGTTTTCCATTCTGGCATGCTGTGTTGTTTGAGCCATAAGTTATTGACAATGTTTGCTTGAGACAATCTACTCATGATCCCTGGCGTCGTTCACTGTTTCTTTTGGAAATTCTTTATACCCGTGTTTGCTTAAAATTAAATCGCCCTCGTTAAACCATCAATTTTATATGGTAGTTTTGTGATTATTTTCTTCCAGGGAAGTCAATGTATTGGCTACGAAAATTACTGTTTCATGAATGCGTATCTTATCTGGTTTGGACTGCGTTTTATCCTTTTTGATTCTTTTTAGCAAATTTCTGCCGCTGCATCATATAGACAACGCAAGGAATGGATGTTAAATAACCTCCTGATTTCATTTACTACTTGTCATAGTGGCAACACTTGAGCATGGTAGGGTTTATAGATTTAAATAATCACCTTGATATTATACGCAATCTATTCCTGCGGCATCATTTGATCATGGTAGGGCGTAAAGATTTATTTAACCTCCCTGATTCTTTTGGAAACACCTCACTGTTATGGCGCCACCCCTGTTTTAATTTTGCAAGTTAGCCAGCCTTGACGACTTTGTTTAGTCTAAAAGATGAAGATTCTTGGTTATGCAAATCATGTTTAATGTGTCGACCTGTTTGTCTTAGAATACTTCAATTTTACCTTATGAAGTCGATATTCTCCATAATTAATATTTGTTGATTCCTTACGCAACAACAGTATTAGAACAGAGTAAGGTGTAAAGAGTTAGTGAATCTCATTGATTTTACCCATAACCTTTTAACAGTTGCAGTGCATGAATATAGAGGTCTGTAGAGGTTTATGATCTCGTGCCTAGTTTAATCATTTCATATTGCTACCATCGATTTTAAAAAGGAATTCTATCATTGGCTGTAGGGAATTGACTCTTACAACTGATTTAGGAGAATGCAATATCTGTAAACATGCTTTTGGTTTTTCCGGTTAATCTCTAGCTTGCTCCTACTTTTACCTTATGGCCTATGAAGAGTCTTTGTAGTTCTCCTTTATCCTTCTATGCTAGATTTTCATGCAGCCATTACTCCATAATTACCTCATGTCATCGCGCTTATTAGACTATGTTCTATTACAGATTCAAACACGTCTTTCTGCCAATATATGATTCAAATAATATAATACGACTTAGTTATCAACGCATGCCTATTTTCTTTAGGTTGTTACATTTAGCATCACCTATATCCACCACTTTAACTGTGTTGCTATTCTTAGCTTGATAAAAATGGATTTTTACCTTCTTGTAACTTTAACCAAGATGGTCAAGTGTGATAGTTGTACCAGTGCATTGGTTAGCGTATTTGTTGTATGACTGATTAAATTAAATATCCCTTTTAGCTCGGTATGTTTTCTTAATTGTAATTTATATGTCTAGATTGACTCTGACATCTGTTACTATCTTGCTGGAGAAATAAGCAAGTAATTTAATTTATTTGAATCTCTGCATACAACTTTCAGTAAAACAGATTTCTCTTCCTCCACCTTCCGTTGAGTGTGCGCTATAAAGCACTTATAAATAGATCTGATTATATCAGTTGGACAGAACTGTTAATAATAATAATAATAATAATATCAGTCTATAAAGATTACTTTCTCTCTAAATGTCGCATAAACTGGAGATACTTAGTCTGGGAATCGAGGATCTGTACATCATTTACAATTTGTGTCTCATTTAATGAAGGATCGGCCTAAACAATGGATTGTGATCTTCAGTTATGACCTACTGTTAACCTTCTTATCTTATAGTTTCTGCATAGTTATTCTCTCCATTTGGTATGATAAGGAAAACTAGCGTACATTGATTAGTTTGGATTTTAGCATTTATTTGATGGTATCGCCATGCAAACTTGATACCCTATTAAGATTCTAGTTCATTGGAAATTGGTTTGGAGTGATCAGTGTGTTGGCGAACTGTGTGTTAACAGAATGGTGTGTTAGCGAATTGTGTGATAACGAAACTGTGTGTTAACAGAACAGTGTGTTAACAAATTGTGTGTTAGAAAACTGATATGTGTTAGCAAACCGTGTGTTATCAAACTCTCCTCCCTAGATTCGTTGTCTATAAAGATTTGGAAACAAGTTAAAAGCTATTGTAGTCTTCTTGTAATGTGGTGTCTAGCAAAATTAGTTGGGACCTTTTAGTTGTGAAATTAATATCTATTGTTGCTTGGATTTCCAATGTCTACCATGTTCAAGGTTAATTGGTTGATTTAATGAAGGTTGTTTTCTTTCAGAATTATATGTCCTAATCATGGAAGATTTTAGATTTATTTTGTTAAGAGAAAAGATGTAAATATTTCTATATGTTTAAGAATTATTTATTATATTTTTAGCTCATGGTTATAAATGTGGGATATTATATATATTTGTTAATAATATATAGAAGTGGACAAGATGCAATCTTCTAATGAGTAAAAAAAATCTCTTAGAATTTTGTTTGAAAAGAATATGACCTATAATATTGTGATTTGTGTACTTTTTCTTCCAAAGGCATGAGTTTTGATTATAAGAAAAAGAGCTTTTAATGTTTGCTAATTGATGTTTTAAATACCTTGGTCTATTTTGGGACTTTTCCCTGCAAGGGTTGTTTATCACCTTAAATGTTTTTGAAATTGTTCAATGATTGGGCTACGAATGAGTTATGTTCTTGAGTTTTTAAATCTTCGAGAGACTAGAAGAAGGAACTTGCTTTGTAAGCTCATTGAATATGTTCTTGAACGTTCATTTACGATGTTTAATTTGGTACTTAGCCTTGCATAGTTTGTTGTTACCTTTGTGGTATTATGGAAGTTATTTAGTCTATGTCGTGATTGAAATGGAAACATTCTTGATTTGTCTAATGTGCATGGGGGCTATCCTTGATAATTGTTATCGAGTCATGAGTTATTGGGAAGAGTGGCTTTCGTTAGGGGCCGGTACCCAAAGTGGTAGCCAGGGTAACTTATCAGAAGTTTTTAATCTAGTGAAAATATTAATAATTGTACTTGGGAATTCATTAATTAAATTTAGATAAATAAATGCCTCACCTAGTGCCTTTATGCTCATCTAGATTAAGGATAGGTTGAGAAGGCCTGGAATGGCTTAGTCGATTTCCTTGTCTACTTGAAAGGTGACTCGACTCCACATGAGTTTGTCTAAGGGCCGGGAATCGATAGAGACTGCCAGGGTAACTCTAGATGAGGGTCGGTAGTCTAGGAAGATTCACCATGGTAACTTAGAACAACTGTGTGATGACACTCTGTCCTAATGCATGATTGTAGTCTCTTGTGATGAGTTAACAGTTATATTGTGGCCGTCTCTGAAAGCTTATGATGTGAATACTTGGGTTTGATGTGGTCATGTCGTTATGTGTAGTCATCCATGTAGTGTAATGTATGCTCCTTATTTTGTGTTTGATTGTCTTCTAGACCTGTCACTATCTCCTAGCACGGAGGGAGTGGACCTTCGGGTTCCACGTGGTTGGGTGGAAACCGTGTTGTTCCTTATTTTGTATACTCTTACAAGATGATATTATACTTGTAGTTGGATCATGATACTACTATGTTCGTGACGATGGATGCTGGACGTGTTCGAAGATGTAGATATTTGTTATGAGGAGATCATTACCCACTTTATATATCTGCCTCATGATTATGAGTGTACTCTTTATAACATCATTATGATGTATCAAGATTTACGAGAATCTCGCTGGATGTAAATTTGTATATATATATATAAATATCTTGATTGTTTAAGTTTATGGAAGTGGTTCATTCTTGTATATGATATGTACTTGTATTTTATAACTTTACTATTATGGTGTGATGTTCTTTATAATAAAGTTAAGTAACGTCGATTTTGGAATCCTTAAGACATTTGTTTAATCGAATGACATTTTAAAAAAAAATGTTCTGATAATTCGTTATTTAATATATTATTTTATGGATTCCTTGGCGGGGCGTTACAGATGGTATCAAAGCACTAGGTTCTAACACTGGGTACTCTGGATATCATTGAGCCCATTACGTTGTCCTTGGTGTTAGACTCTATAGTTCATTTTATCCTATTATCTTCTACATCATGTAATTAAGATGTGTCGGAGATCACTCCGCACCACTAGAAGACTACTATTGTTATAGCTTGAAAAGTTCTCTTCTTCCTCATTAGGTGGCTAGTGTCTAGTCACGTAGTGTTGTAATGTACTATTTTGAAGATTGTGAACTTTCTTAATAATTTTTGGTGATCATATGTTGATTGTGAAGGTCGACACCTTGTTTATATTTGATTGTGATAGTTTAGCCACACTTTGTGATCTTAGTTACATGTGACCCTCGTGGTTACACTTTATTTAGTGTTGACATTATGCACATTTCTTATTTTAATGTTGAAATTGAATTTCATTTAATATTTATTTATGACTTTAGTGGCTAAATTATTTTATCTTTATCATTTTCAATGTCGGCCATGTGTCGTATTGTGATTCCTCTCCAAGGATGTAGAATACTGACTTGGTGAGTGTTTACGAGGAAGTAGACTCAGGGAACTTTAGGATAGGCGTATATGAAGAATATTTATGATTGTCATGGATATATAGTACTTAGATTCTTGGGATTTGATCTTTCCTTTTTGTTTTGTCTAAGGAGAAGAAGGAAAACCTTCGTTTACAATCTTTTGTTACCATGAAGACATATATGGACTCGGATGAGGACCCTGTGGAGTGTCCCTTATCCGATAACGAGTAGTCTGTTAATGCAAGAAGGCATGTAGTACTTTTCCTTCTTGCTGCCTTGTTATATCGAAACCTATTATGTTTGTGATGTGAACTTAACACTCCTTTTGATATGTTTGTTGTACCTATTTTGCGGCTTCCAAGGAGTAATCCGTATCCTAGGGGGGGAGGATGTAGTACCCCTCTAGTTACTATTATGTGATTCAATTTGTTTGTGTTCATTTGCTAGTCGTGTAGCTATTTCGGATACTATATTGTATTGTTTCTAGTACAACACTGTTGTTATGGTAATTGTTAAACTCTGTGGATGATTTATTGGATATGTAGTTTATGAGTTTATATGTGGTTATCAAAATGTGATTTATGATTATGATGTAATGATGCTCGTCTGTGTCGGTGAAGAAGACAGTGTGGCATTACTCATTCGTGAGTACCCTGCTACGCTGCGATTCTTATTCACGGTGTGTTTTCTAACATGAGTATATGTATGTTCTAACATTGATGTTTCCTGCAGATACAGGTACCGGGTATCGGCTCCACCTGCTTGTCAGGTCTGAGCGAACCCTAATCAATAAAAATCATGTTGATTCGGAGATAGTGTCTGGTCCTCGTGTAACCATCGTTCTTTGTCGAACGAGTATCCAATAGTCTCCTGTTGTCATGTGTTGTTTTGCTTGTCGAGTTAATTTTGTCAGTGTTATTTTATTTGGAAATTAATTACTGTTTAATTTAGTTAAATGTCTAATTTGTTGATATATTGATTAAATGCAAACTTGTTTAAATATTAGAATAAAAGTTTATGTTATGTTTATTATTTAATTTATTAATTTAAATTAAGCAAGTCATTTGAATGAAAGAAAAAGTGAAAAATTGTGAAAAGGTATTTCTTTAAAAGTAATTAATGAGTTACTTGCACAAATATAATTTAAGTGAAAAGTAAGTATTTTTAAAGAGTTGATTCCAAAAGTTAAAATATCTGAAAACAATTCTTGAGGAAAAATATCTTGATATTTAATGTTTTTAACTGCATGAGAAAATTTAGGAATGCATGTTTACTATCACTTAAGTTGTGACTTGAGATAATAAATTTGCATTAATTAGCCTTTAGAGGGGGGAATTTTATACACGGTGATTTTCTGGAAGAGCCTCCACAGCAGAGTTTGGAGGAAATCTTCTTGGAAGGTAGTTATATGGGAGTCTTCTGGAAAAGCTGGAGGGCAGTTTTTTCTTGATTTAGAAAAAGTTTTGGATGTGGTCTTCCGAGTACTACTTCAGATGTTTGAGTGCAAATTAATCAGGAATCACAGGTTCTTTTCTTTCATTATCTGAAATTTATTCTGAAGTAGACAAAATCTTTTTGTTTGAATGCTGATTGTTTCAAGAAAAGTGTTGTTTGTCTATAGAATTCATTTGATCTTCTTGAACCTGTGCATGCAACAGAGAAATGATTAAAACATGAATTTTTGAATTTAAAAAAAAAAACGTAGTATACAGTATGAATCTTTGGAATTAGATGAGATTCGCATGGATCTGTTTTCAAGCAAGCGTCTGAGATTTTCAAATTGTCTTCATTTAACATTTCTGTCATCTTAATGGCTGGAGGCTGCGTAGGATTTATATATATATACACTGAGTTTTCCATTCTGGCATGCTGTGTTGTTTGAGCCATAAGTTATTGACAATGTTTGCTTGAGACAATCTACTCATGATCCCTGGCGTCGTTCACTGTTTCTTTTGGAAATTCTTTATACCCGTGTTTGCTTAAAATTAAATCGCCCTTGTTAAACCATCAATTTTATATGGTAGTTTTGTGATTATTTTCTTCCAGGGAAGTCAATGTATTGGCTACGAAAATTACTGTTTCATGAATGCGTATCTTATCTGGTTTGGACTGCGTTTTATCCTTTTTGATTCTTTTTAGCAAATTTCTGCCGCTGCATCATATAGACAACGCAGGGAATGGACGTTAAATAACCTCCTGATTTCATTTACTACTTGTCATAGTGGCAACACTTGAGCATGGTAGGGTTTATAGATTTAAATAATCACCTTGATATTATACGCAATCTATTCCTGCGGCATCATTTGATCATGGTAGGGCGTAAAGATTTATTTAACCTCCCTGATTCTTTTGGAAACACCTCACTGTTATGGTGCCACCCCTGTTTTAATTTTGCAAGTTAGCCAGCCTTGACGACTTTGTTTAGTCTAAAAGATGAAGATTCTTGGTTATGCAAATCATGTTTAATGTGTCGACCTGTTTGTCTTAGAATACTTCAATTTTACCTTATGAAGTCGATATTCTCCATAATTAAGATTTGTTGATTCCTTACGCAACAACAGTATTAGAACAGAGTAAGGTGTAAAGAGTTAGTGAATCTCATTGATTTTACCCATAACCTTTTAACAGTTGCAGTGCATGAATATAGAGGTCTGTAGAGGTTTATGATCGCGTGCCTAATTTAATCATTTCATATTGCTACCATCGATTTTAAAAAGGAATTCTATCATTGGCTGTAGGGAATTGACTCTTACAACTGATTTAGGAGAATGCAATATCTGTAAACATGCTTTTGGTTTTTCCGGTTAATCTCTAGCTTGCTCCTACTTTTACCTTATGGCCTATGAAGAGTCTTTGTAGTTCTCCTTTATCCTTCTATGCTAGATTTTCATGCAGCCATTACTCCATAATTACCTCATGTCATCGCGCTTATTAGACTATGTTCTATTACAGATTCAAACATGTCTTTCTGCTAATATATGATTCAAATAATATAATACGACTTAGTTATCAGCGCATGCCTTTTTTTTTAGTTTGTTACATTTAGCATCACCTATATCCACCACTTTAACTGTGTTGCTATTCTTAGCTTGATAAAAATGGATTTTTACCTTCTTGTAACTTTAACCAAGCTGGTCAAGTGTGATAGTTGAACCTGTGCATTGGTTAGCGTATTTGTTGTATGACTGATTAAATTAAATATCCCTTTTAGCTTGGTATGTTTTTTTAATTGTAATTTATATGTCTAGATTGACTCTGACATCTGTTACTATCTTGCTGGAGAAATAAGCAAGTAATTTAATTTATTTGAATCTCTGCATACAACTTTCAATAAAACAGATTTCTCTTCCTCCACCTTCCATTGGGTGCACGCTATAAAGCACTTATAAATAGATCTGATTATATCAGTTGGACAAAACTGTTAAAAATAATAATAATAATAATATCAGTCTATAAAGATTACTTTCTCCCTAAATGTTGCATAAACTGGAGATACTTAGTCTGGGAATCGAGGATCTGTACATCATTTACAATTTGTGTCTCATTTAATGAAGGATCGGCCTAAACAATGGATTGTGATATTCAGTTATGACCTATTGTTAACCTTCTTATCTTATAGTTTCTGCATAGTTATTCTCTCCATTTGGTATGATAAGGAAAACTAGCGTACATTGATTAGTTTGGATTTTAGCATTTATTTGATGGTATCGCCATGCAAACTTGATACCCTATTAAGATTCTAGTTCATTGGAAATTGGTTTGGAGTGATCAGTGTGTTGGCAAACTGTGTGTTAATAGAATGATGTGTTAGCGAATTGTGTGATAACGAAACTGTGTGTTAACAAAACAGTGTGTTAGCAAATTGTGTGTTAGAAAACTGATATGTGTTAGCAAACCGTGTGTTATCAAACTCTCCTCCCTAGATTCGTTGTCTATAAAGATTTGGAAACAAGTTAAAAGCTATTGTAGTCTTCTTGTAATGTGGTGTCTAGCAAAATTATTTGGGACCTTTTAGTTGTGAAATTAATATCTATTGTTGCTTGGATTTCCAATGTCTACCATGTTCAAGGTTAATTGGTTGATTTAATGAAGGTTGTTTTCTTTCAGAATTATATGTCCTAATCATGGAAGATTTTAGATTTATTTTGTTAAGAGAAAAGATGTAAATATTTCTATATGTTTAAGAATTATTTATTATATTTTTAGCTCATGGTTATAAATGTGGGATATTATATATATTTGTTAATAATATATAGAAGTGGACAAGATGCAATCTTCTAATGAGTAAAAAAAATCTCTTAGAATTTTGTTTGAAAAGAATATGACCTATAATATTGTGATTTGTGTACTTTTTCTTCCAAAGGCATGAGTTTTGATTATAAGAAAAAGAGCTTTTAATGTTTGCTAATTGATGTTTTAAATACCTTGGTCTATTTTGGGACTTTTCCCTGCAAGGGTTGTTTTTCACCTTAAAGGTGTTTGAAATTGTTCAATGATTGGGCTACAAATGAGTTATGTTCTTGAGTTTTTAAATCTTCGAGAGACTAGAAGAAGGAACTTGCTTTGTAAGCTCATTGAATATGTTATTGAATGTTCATTTACGATGTTTAATTTGGTACTTAGCCTTGCATAGTTTGTTGTTACCTTTGTGGTATTATGGAAGTTATTTAGTCTATGTCGTGATTGAAATGGAAACATTCCTGATTTGTCTAATGTGCATGGGGGCTATCCTTGATAATTGTTATCGAGTCATGAGTTATTGGGAAGAGTGGCTTTCGTTAGGGGTCGGTACCCAAAGTGGTAGCCAGGGTAACTTATCAGAAGTTTTTAATCTAGTGAAAATATTAATAATTGTACTTGGGAATTCATTAATTAAATTCAGATAAATAAATGCCTCACCTAGTGTCTTAACGCTCATCTAGATTAAGGGTAGGTTGAGAAGGCCTGGAATAGCTTAGTTGATTTCCTTGTCTACTTGAAAGGTGACTCGACTCCACATGAGTTTGTCTAAGGGCCGGGAATCGGTAGAGACTGCCAGGGTAACTCTAGATGAGGGCCGGTAGTCTAGGAAGATTCACCAGGGTAACTTAGAATAACTGTGTGATGACACTCTGTCCTAATGCATGATTGTAGTCTCTTGTGATGAGTTAACTGTTATATTGTGGCCGTCTCTGAAAGCTTATGATGTGAATACTTGGGTTTGATGTGGTCATGTCGTTATGTGTAGTCATCCATGTAGTGTAATGTATGCTCCTTGTTTTGTGTTTGATTGTCTTCTGGACCTATCACTATCTCCTAGCACGGAGGGAGTGGACCTTCGGGTTCCACATGGTTGGGTGGAAACCGTGTTGTTCCTTATTTTGTATACTCTTACAAGATGATATTATACTTGTAGCTGGATCATGATACTACTATGTTTGTGACGATGGATGTTGGACGTGTTCGAAGATGTAGATATTTGTTATGAGGAGATCATTACCCACTTTATATATCTGCCTCATGATTATGAGTGTACTCTTTGTAACATCATTATGATGTATCGAGATTTACGAGAATCTCGCTGGATGTAAATCTGTATATATATATAAATATCTTGATTGTTTAAGTTTATGGAAGTGGTTCATTCTTGTATATGATATGTACTTGTATTTTATAACTTTAATATTATGGTGTGATGTTCTTTATAATAAAGTTAAGTAACGTCAATTTTGGAATCCTTAAGACATTTGTTTAATCGAATGACATTTAAAAAAAATAAGTTCTGATAATTCGTTATTTAATATATTGTTTTATGGATTCCTTGGTGGGGCGTTACAAGGTCCACCTCATGTCATCTTGGTTAATTATAAACCCTTGGCCAACATGGAGTAATGTTTATTTAATTTCTTGTAAATAATAAACAATTGCACAAATACACAATGTAAAGTATAATTAAAGAAAATGTGGTGAGTGAATATACAAGGAGATGATTGTGTGAGCATGAGTTATTCAATGTGAAGCATCTCAATTATTGTGTACCATTATCAGAAGATCTTAAGGAGTTTAGTATAGTGTTTGAATCTTCAGACTATTTGTAAGTTGTGTAATCAACATTGAAGGTTTGCAAGCTTTATCATTATATTTAGGTCGGACTGGTGTTCTTCTCATAGAGCTGGTGCTTAAATCATTGTATTGGGGATTCGTGTCTCTAGTAGGTTGGTGTCTACAATTATATGTATGTGTATATATATGTAAATACATACATACATACATACTTACATAAATACATATGTAGACACCTAAATATATACTTTAAACTCAACTCAATCAAAGGTTTGCATGTGATTGATTTGAGTGTTGAATTTGTCTTTTTTTTTATATTTCATTTGTTTCATTTGCATTCATCCAATATATATGTATATGTATACATATATATGTATATTTATACACACACACACACACACATATATATATATGCATATATATATGTACATATATATATATGCATATATATATGTACATATATATATACATAAATACGTATATTCAAAAATAAATTATAAGTTCAACTAATGCCAAGAATGATAGCATACCTACCATTGATTCAAAACTTAACTAAAACAATAGTAAATTAACTAATTTTTTAATTTAGATTTTTTATGAATATTTTCTATTTAAATTTTATTAATTTAAAAAATGAAATATAAAAAAATATTCATAAAGAAAGGAGGGTGGTATACAACACATCCACAAGTCTAACAAAAGAACTATTACAAAGGGTCAAGCCCAAAAACATAATAAAGTTGTCATCACTATGGCAGACAGAGGAGGAGGGTCATGATCATCAAGCTTCACTCAAACATTACCGAGGATGTCATCATCTATCGAATCCAAACTAGTGAGAGTAGCAACATATTCTTCATTCTCCTTAGGAGGCTATTCAGTGCAAACCAAAGAGATGGTGAGGAACACACGAGAGAAATTGTCAATGTCGGGCCAACCAAATTTCCACCTTAGAGATGGAAGATGTGAAGTTTGAGGCCATCATCCATAGGCAATAGAGCCTAAATATTTTGAGGCACATGACCATGAGAGTGAGAACCATAATATCTATGGCTATCACACTAGAAAGAGTGATTGTGTCCATGTTGATGCCTTCAAGAGGAGATGAAGTTGGAGGAACCAAAGAAATAATGCATGTGTCATTACCCTAGTGGTCCATAAGCTCTTGAGATGTGAAAATTCAAGTTCAACTTTTCTAGCTTGCACTTGAATCTACATAAGAACATTAGAGAAAATTATTTTTTTATTATACAAAGAAATTTTTTTATCGACAACACTGGGAGAAAAAAGAGTAGCATTCCTATCTTTCCAAATACTGAAGATAATTTAAACCTTGAAAGCATACCAAATCTAGGTATACTTGTGTGGGATGCAAGGCTAGTCCCCAAGTAAAATCATATGCCATAAGAAGGTGGTAGGCTTGAAAGGCCTAAAGAAATCATGAATCCAATTCCAAGCTTCTTAAGCTTGAGAAAAAAACTAGAAAAGATACTTAAGTGACTCAATTTGACTATATAAAGAACAATTAGGATTCAAAATTCCCATGTGATCTAGAAAATTCCCCAAAGGAAGGCATTGGTGAAATAAGCACCAAGAAAAGTGAGCCAACTTGGGCTCCAGCATAGTAGATCAAATGCCTTGAAATATTTTTTTCCATATCTTGTTAGAGGATTGTAGCTCTCAGTGAAGATTGAGCTAATCCACTATATGCAAGTCTAGAGACAACCAACAATAACCTTTAGAGGGCTTTGATTCCAAAGGGGAGTGTCTAGAAACCACTTCTAGTCCTTCCACCAAGGTTTGAGGCATCACACACTAATCTTGTTACACATTTGTGGAGGAATGGAATCAATAGCCATTTGGTAAGTCTCCTAGTCTTGATTAAAGAATCTATAATTCAATTTGAAGGTGGGTCTGGAAAGAAAATTCTAGGTGGTTTGGTAAATGAAATATGGTATAATTATTGATCCACAATTGAAAATTTTCAAGGCACAATCCCAAGGTAGGAGAGCCAGTGGTCTCCCTTGAGAACTTAGAAGTGAGATCCATCAAATAGAGTATTGGTTAATGGATAAACCATTATGAAAATCATCCACAACCCAAAAAAGCCAAGGTTTAATGGTTTCCCAATATTTCCAAATTCTTTTGATAACCAAAGTCCCTTGAATAGAAATTGTTTTACTCATGGTGAGAAAAGTGTCTAAGTCCAGGCCTTTCTAGGTTGAATAATTTTGAGGAGTGCTCATGCTAATGCAATTATAAACAAGTATATTCCAAGCTTCATTATTGTGGAGCACTCTCATTATCTATTTAAAACACAAGGTAATTCCTTGATGATGAATGAAAATTTTAATCCCAAGCCTTCGGCCTCATGAGGGAGGAAAAAAAATTCCTAGGCCACATGATGGAAGCCTTAATGGCCATTGTTAGAACCCCAAAGAAAATATTTATGTATATTTTCAAACTTCAAGTAAGAATCCTTGTAATGGACCCAACATGAGGAGTAGTAAACATGAGTGGCCACCAAAATCTTGGAGTAAATTTGGAATTTTCTAGCTAGTGAAAGAGGCTTGGTAATCTAATACTGAAGCTTCTTCTCAATTTTCACAATAACAACCTACCAGATCTATAAAGGAGTGGCATGGAAAGAAAAGGGTATTGCCAAAAACTAGAATATCTCCATGTGCTCAATCCATTTCCAATTAAAATGATCAATCCAAGCCAACTTGGAAAGAAAGGATTTGTCTGTAACATAAGGTCTTATGTTGGTGGATGTTGGAATCAAAAGCTTGACATAAAACCTCTAGGCATTGAAGAGCATGTTTGATGTTATATTCTTCCTCATAGAGAGTGAGAAAAGAGTTGACATCAAAATGACCAGTTGAAAGTTGTTGATAAAAATTAGGAATACAAATCCCCTTGAAATATAGATCCAAGCAGGTATTCTCATTGTGGATTTTCCCATCTTGTGTTTCCATGTATATGGTGTTCTCTTATGTGAATGTGTGTTCATGATTATTGCTTGATTAGCAATAGTGAAGATTCAAGTAACTTCATGTTTAGTTATATGTGTTGAAGTTCAGAGTTTTAAATAGATTTTATCTACTAATTCAACCCCCCCTCTCAATAGATTGTGTGCCCTTCACAATGTATATATGTATATGTGTATGTGTGTATATATACATATGCATGCATGCATGCATACATATATGTATGTAAGTATATACACATACATGTATGTATTTATACACACATATATGTGTATACATGCATACATACATATGTATGTATGTGTGTATGTATGTATATATGTATGTATGTACGTATACATATAGATATGTCTATATATATGTAAATATACATACATACATACATATATACATACATACATACATACATACATACATACATACATACATACATACATACATACATACATACATAAATACATACATACATACATACATACATACATACATACAAATGTAGACACCTAAATATATACTTTAAACTCAACTCAATCAAAGGTTTGCATGTGATTGATTTGAGTGTTGAATTTGTCTTAATTTTTTATGATATTTCATTTTTTTCATTTGCATTCATCCAATATATATGTATATGTATACATATATATATATGTACATATGTATATATATTTTCATATGTATATATGTATATATGTATAAATATGTATATATATATATGTATATATATAAATATGTATATATATATATGTATACATAAACACATATATTCAAAAATAAATTGTAAGTTCAACTAATGCCAAGAATAATAGCATACCTACTATCAATTCAAGACTTAACTAAAATAATAGTAAATTAACTGATTTTTTAATTTAGATTTTTTATGAATATTTTCTATTTAAATTTTATTAATTTAAAAAATAAAATATAAAACAATATTCATAAAGAAAGGGGGGTGGTATACAACACATCCACAAGTCTAACAAAAGAACTATTACAAAAGGGTCAAGCCCAAAAACATAATAAAGTTGTCATGGCTATGGCAGGTGGAGGAGGGTCATGATCATCAGGCTTCACTCAAACATTAACGAGGATGTCATCATCTATCAAATCCCAACTAGTGAGAGTAGCAACATCTTCTTCATTCTCCTTAGGATGCTATTGAGTGCAAACCAAAAAGATTGTGAGAAACACATGGGAGAAATTGTCAATGTTGAGCCAACCAAATTTCCACCTTAGAGATGGAAGATGTGAAGTTTGAGGTCATCATCCATAGGCAATAGAGCCTGAATATTTTGAGGCACATGACCACGAGAGTGAGAACCATAATATTTATGGCTATCACACTAGAAAGAGTGGTTGCGTCCATGTTGATGCCTTCAAGAGGAGATGAAGTTGGAGGAACCAAAGAAATAATTCATTTGTTATTACCCTAGTGGTCCACTAGCTCTTGAGATGTGAAAATTCAAGTGCATCCTTGCTAGCTTTCACTTGAATTTGTATAAGAACATTAGAGAAAATTATTGTTTTATTATACAAAGAAAATTGTTTATAGACAACACTGTGAGAAAAAAGAGTAGGATTCCTATCTTTCCAAATACTGAAGATAATATCCACCTTGAAAGCATACCAAATCTAGGTGTACTTGTGTAGGATGCAAGGCTAGTCCCCAAGTAAAATCATGTGCCATGAGAAGGTGGTAGGCTTGAAAGGCCTAAAGAAATCATGAATCTGATTCCAAGCTTCTTAAGCCTAAGAACAAAACTAGAAAAGATAAGAGACTCAATTTGACTACATAAAGAACAAATAGGATTCAAAATTCCCATGTAAGCTAGAAAAGTCCCCAAAGGAAGGAAATGGTTCAATAAGCACCAAGTAAAGTGAGCCAACTTGGGCTCCAACATAGTAGATCAAATGCCTTGAAATATTTTTTTTCATATCTTGTTAGAGGATTGTAGCTGTTAGTGAAGATTGAGTTGATCCACCATATGCAAGTCTTGAGGCAACCAAGAATAACCTTTAGAGGGCTTGTAATTCCAAATGGGAGTGTTTGGAAACCACTTCTAGTCCTTCTCCCAAGGTTTGACACATCACACACCGATCTTGTTGATAAAAATTATGAATACAAATCCTCTTGACATGGGATTAATAAACTTGAGCAAGTAAGTAACAAAAACCTTCAAGCTATTATGATTCAGAGAGGATTGTTTTGCACTAGAGGAAGGTGTTGAATGTGCTAATGGAGTACATCACTCTTGATGGTTGTTACACAAGAGTCTTTCGGTATCATTTCATTCTCCTCAACCACTTCAGGCATCAGGTTAGGGTTTCTTTTCCATTCTATCTTTCCTTTTCTCTGAACACCAATTTGCAGAACCATAGACAAAACCCAACTAGGCATTTCATTCTCCATAAAGGCTTACTTTTTTTAATTTATGATCACTTTAAGGCCATGTCAGCTCTATCCCACCAGACTCCCTCTTCTAAGGATAGGGTTGTTGTTAAGGGGAAAGGGAAATTTAGTGACTCTCCTAAGAAGAAGGGGAAGAGAAAGGTCTTGGAGGACTCCTCCTTTGATGTAAATGAAGAGGACTCATAGTCAACCTCGTCGTTTGAGTACTCCAGCTACCCTGCTACTAGCAGAGATGAGAGGCCCCATTTTCCTATGGATCTCAAGGCAGAGGGCCACTACTTTAAGGTTGAATGGTAATTCCCTGCTAATGTTATTGTTATAGCCTGCAATGGGTTTGTGGACTCTTTTAGGTTAATTAGATGGGTGTTCTTTGAAATTAAGGAGATTAAGTTGAACCAGAGAACCATGGGCAGTAAAATGGAGAAAGTTGATGGCAATAATAATAGAGGTAGTGTTAAGGCCATTTATTTATGGACAGAGGAAGAAAATAAATATATGTTTGAGTGCCTCAAGAAAATTGTAGAATATTTACAACATTTTAAAATCAACCATGAAGGCAAGCAATTTGAGATGGAGGAGCAGCTTAGGAACATCAAAGATTCTCTCCATAAAGTGTTGGTTATGAGCCATAAGATTTTAAATTCTACTACAAATACCATGAATACCATGGTGGAGAATCTAGAAAATGCCTATCAAGTAAGGACGACTGTGTTTGTTGATGTGGACAAAGAGGAACGCCAGCTAGATAGTGGGGGGCCGAGCAATAGGACCAAAGTGAACTTGAAAAGGAAGTAAGACCAAGCTTTAGTGAATATCTAGGAGATCAAAAAATTTGTACTTAATATGAACAAATTGGAGTAGGAGGCGGTGGAGATCCTCAAGAATTTGGCCTAGTGGCTAGATTTTTCATAGCTTTTTGTCAGTTTTTTGTTGTGTTGCCTTGGTTCCCATTTGTTTCTTCTTTATGGGCAGCGTTTTTTTTTTTCTAGGCTCTATTAATGTTCTATCTTTTGCTCTATTACTGTTAAGGGTTTCAGGTACCCTTCAAAACCTATTTGTTCCTTAATCAAAAACAAAAACCTTCGAGGTAAAAGTACAAACCTATGTCACACTTTTGTAAAAGAAATGACCAACACAAATACTGTAGACACATAAAAATGGCCTAGACTTGCAAATCACAATTTTCTATGTCAAACATCCTCCTCACATAATTAAATTATTTAATTATGTAATAATGTCATAATTCCTAACTATTCCCTCCTAATTATTTAAATAAATAAATAAATTTATTTATTTAAATACGTCATTAATTCCTTATGTCTGCTTATAATTAAATAAATTCCTATGATTCATTTAATTATTGTCCACCTTATCCATTTTCTTCATAATTAAATAATTATTATTAATTATTTAATTATCTTATTGATTTTTCTTCTAACCTTAAATTATTTATTTAAATTCCCATTCTCACTTTCCCACTAAGTAAATAATTTGAAATAATTATTTACTCTCACATGACTCCACCACTTTTGAATTAAATTAATTTTTAATTCAAAAGGTCAACTCTGCCTCATAAATCAAATAATTTTAAATTATTATTTGATTTTCTAGCAGTCTCTTTTTCCGTGCCCAATATCCTCTTATCACATGCATTCCTATCCATTGATTTTATTTTTCTAAAATCAAATCTCAGCCCTTCATTTCAAAATTTTCCCTAACCCTAATTGTTGGTTGTCACATTTAATGTAAGCCTTTGATCTTAGGGCATCTCTCAACTAACAATCCTGGCCATTCATCCAAAATTAACTTTTCTATAAAAAGGAATTTCAACCGCATTTGTCACACTTCATACACTTCATACCTCTTGACTTCTTGCTGGCATACTTCACACTTGTAATTTCTAAGTGCATTGTAGCTTTTGAATAGAATCCTTCAATATTTTCTTAAGGCTTTGTCATAGGTCAATAGTTGCTCATAAAAATATGAGAGCAAACATCATTTTGCAACAAATGGAGAAGGGCAATGAAGGTCAATCATGGAGGGCATGGAGGCTATTTGGTGAAGCTTTTTCTTCTTTTTTTATGCAATTTTACTCCATTGTACTTCATTTTTTAGCTAGGGTTTTGTTTGTGCATTTTTTTTCATGCTAACCTATTTTTTTCCTTAGTTACATTGGTGAACCTGATGTGAAAACACTTTTTTTGCAGATTTCCATATGGTTTTTCATCATTTTTTGTAGGTATAGGTACAAAATGTTGCAATTACAACTTTTTGAGCTATATTTGATGCATCATGATGCATCTGTATTTAGGAACAACACATTCATAGTTCTAAGAAGCATCTTCTAGCCCGAACGACGCAATGAACCTATTACAACACATCTGCTAGTTTTAATGATGCATCTGACGGGAAGAATGGTCGATACATTTTCCTGGTAAAGGTCTACTTTTGGTTTTTGACAGTATTTTCTAGATTTCTCTTTTCAATTTCATTAGGTTAGTGCTTTTTGAGTTACTAATCTATTGTTGGAAGCATGTGGCATGTTGGAAGGAGATGCTAACCTTTGTTTTTTGATGATTTTATAACTCTTTTTCAATCTTAAAAGCAAGCAAGCAAGCAAACAAACAACAAATTGCATTCACATTTCATGGCTTAAAATGAACATGCATTCTCTCATGGGATTAAAATGAACACAACTTGCATTGAAACTCATCAAGGCTAAAGTTTACATGCATTTTCACAGCATTGGATTAAAATGAACTTTTCTTGCTCACAATAAGCTTGGGATAAAACAAACAAGTGTTTGATGTGTATGAAATTCTCTTGTGCCTTGTTGTGATATGGAGAAACAAAAACACTTGGAAGTTGTTACTTTTCCACCCACATATTTCAATTTGGACATTAAAATGAACAATCTTATTTTCACTTTTGTGTAACCTCGATTCAATAATAAAAGTATCCTCTCCCCTTGTGTTCTTGTGCAATCCTAGGTGCAAGAGAAATTGTTATTGACTCTAGGAATTGGGCCTTCCTTGGTGGGAAAAGTACTCACCCCAAGGTGACTAAAACTGACAATGAAGCTAAAAGCCAAGCTACTCCTGACCGGTATAAAAATGTAAATGCTAATGGAAAACTTAGCATTACAAGTGTAGATTTATTATGTAGACAAGTTTATCTTGCCTCACACATAACCACCTGAATGAGTGCCTGAACTAATAACCTTTTGTGTAGCTTCCAAAATCCCTTTCTATTTATTGGTGTAGCAACAGTCGTTGCCAAGCCATCCCACGTTCTCGCCGTTCTTAGTAGAGGTGAAGAGTTTATCATGGGAGAGTCATGAGAACTCAAAGCTTGGTTGACCCGAATAAGTGAGTGTCATGGAGGGGAGCCAATGTGGCCAAGCGTCTAAGTCACCCACTAAGAATAAGTATGGCTGGAGAAATCCAAGTGGAAATCTAGTGAATATAGTCCTTGCCATCCATAGGGTTGTGATTGTCTTCAATGTGCTTGATTTCAACATTTCAAGATAAAATCATGTGTTTTCCAAGTGTTTTCTGAATCAATAAACACATAAGACACCTTTTAAAAATCTGGAAAGTTGCATTCAAACTAGAACAACTTCAAAAATTTGTCAAAATTGCAAGAAAACCATACCTTATTCAAATTGCAACGTAATTGTTGGCTTAAACAATGCATTTGTTTTTTTCCAATGCAATTGTTGCCTGAAACAACATATTTGCTTTTTTTCAATGCAATTGTTGCCTTAAACAACACATTTTCTTTTTTACAATGTAATTGCTACCTTAAACAACGTATTTTCTTTTTTGCAATGCAATTGCTGCCTAAAACAATGCATCTTCCTTATTGCAATGCAATTGACTATCATAAACCGCAACTTCCTGCCACCCAGAAAATAAACATAGTTTAGGTTGCATACCTTAGGCTTAAGTCATACCTTTGCATTATCATTCTCTAAACTTCACTATCATGTCTTCAATTCACCTTGATATGCTTGCTAGTCAAGTTGAATACTAGTTACTCCATAATGATCAATACCAACAAGCCATAGACTTCAAAAGACAATTCATCCAATCCAAATACCAATTCCCTTCCTACCAACAATCCATAACTCTCAGTCATTCAACTATCTACCCTTACTATCAAGACTCACTTAACACAAGCCATACCATTTATACACAACAAACATCCATTTATCACCCTTCCACTAATCCCTTCCAAGCCTCCATGTCCTATCCTAGTCCTTCATCCACTAACCCCTTCCAAGTCTCCACGTCCTATCCTAGTCCTTCATCCACTAATCCTTTCCAAACCACCCTTCCCCAACATGCATTTAGTCATGAAAATTCTATCCTTGTCCAAAGTCACATTCCATTGCCTAAATTTGAGGATATATGTCAAGATGAAAACCTAAGGCATGACATCATAAATTGACCTTCATGTCAAGATCAAGGTAGTCCATCCCATGACCCCTTCCTTAAATCCATTCAATAAGTCCTTCTAGATAATCATCGCATTCAAAATACACCTATCCTTGACAAAGATTCCATTCCCAATCATTTCGTCCAAGATAATCTCATCTTTGACAAAGACATTACCATTGATCAAGAAACCCAAAACAATCTGCCCGTTGACCTTTATTCCATTCATGATCAAACATTTGAGGATAATCCTACCCAAACTCTGAACACATCCATTTCCTAAAATGAGACACTTGCCTCCTTTGGACACATAGATGATCTTCCTCTAAAACAAGGGTCTTCTACTTTGGACATATATGCAAATGATCAAGCTATAGCTGAAGTTGGTAGACTCTATGAAAATGACCATAAATATGGTTTCAACATTGACTTGGAAGCACCAATATAATATTCTAAATATGACATCTCACAAAATAAAACCAAAGATATCAATTAGAAATATATACCCCATGTTAGTGAAGCGACAACTTCTTATCAACTAGGATCATCTATCTTTGTTAGAGCGGGCTTTCTTACATATGAGAGAATACTGAGTAATGATCTCCACATACACAATGATGGGATTACATCTTGCTTCCAAAATGAAAAATACCCCATTGCAAACAGAATCTATCAGAGCATGTAGTATCAAGGAAAAGGGCTAGGCATACATTAGCAAGGCATTCGACAACCAATACACTTTTATGAAAATCCTACACATCAAGTTCTTAGCTATTCCTCAGTTGGAGAAGCTAATGATGTTAGTGGTACCTTCTCTATATTGGGGGAAACTTTATCTAATACAAACATTAAAATGGGGGCCGTGAGTAATCCTTGTCATAAGGTTGTTGCCAACACTCCTTCCATCCACACCATAAACCATCATTCCAACATGAATAAACTTTCCATTTGGAACCAACAAAACAAAGTTCTTACAAATCAAAAGTTAAAAATAAAATGTCAAAGGCCATTGAATTAAACAAAAATCCAAGTGGAGAAATAGAGTTAAAATGGATCCCAAAGAAAAATAGATCAAGCAAAGAAAATATGCCAAATCCAAAAGTTAATCAAAAATATGGATCCACAAGAAAAGAGGACTCCCACATATAATAAATGTCCACCTCCTTCAAAATTTTCATCAAGCAAGGCATATCAAAGTGTTGGTTCCAAATGCTATCCTAATCAAAATTCCAAACTCCCCCATTCAACATCCCAAGCTTGGAAAATAAAAAGTGATTCATCCAAATGTCCACACAAACCTTCCACATCTACCATCATCGATCAAAATCCTACATCACACCTAAAGTCTAAAACACATACCTCCCAAATTAATCTCATCTTGGCAGAAACATTTATCATAAGGACTCTCATGGCACTCTTTTATGATGTGTGTATTTTGATAAGGCCAACTCTAGTATCAAAAAGGATCGCAATGACATCAATCAATTGTATGCAAGCACTATGATCTTGACAAGGAAAATACTTCATAAAGGTCATTATTGGCATATCATGGCACCAATATCTACATCAAAACCCTCCGTGGATTCAAAACATTCAGTGATCAACTACAATATCAAGGTCATCTAGAAATATCAAAAATACAAAAAAAAAAATAGTAAAGAGAAAAATTTCATCCAATAGTGAAAACATTCTTATAGAATTTTGGATATGTACCATGATGAAAACCTTGCAAATAGGTGTCATGTGTAAAATAAATTATCTATGTGGACTTTTACACTTGGAGGCAAGTCATCTCATCTTGCATGCCTTCCTTATGACATTTTCATCTATCCATCTAAGCCCTGACATTTCCATTTTTTTTCTCGCCTAATTTTATCTTGATAAGGATTGGGGTACAAATTTAAATCATGATTTGGGAAAAATCTTCACATGTTTATCCTTTGGTCACATACTATTCATGAAACAACAAGTCATGGCCTTCATAGCATTATCTAGACCCATATATTTGATAGAACTAATTATTCCTATGCGACATAGTCCTTGAAGATCATATGGAAATTCCTCAAGTCTCATGTCTCCTATCTTTCACCAAGGCTACCTATCATCATTTCATGTTTATCACCCATCTTGGTTTTCCCTTTTCAAATGGTCTAAGGATACTCCATCATCGCATTTAGTCCTGAAAAGACTTCATTCCAAATGCAACAAGTCTAATCCATACAATCTTGCTATGCATCCTAGCACATCATCCAAAACGTCCCTTGGATTTTTTCCTAGCCTTGTTGCAAACCTTGATCCTTTGGTCACATTATCGTCATCCTCACGTTGTTTTAGGATGTGTCTTTCCCACATCAAACAATGTATTCATCATCACCACCTATCAATTAGCATTCAACTTGACTAAGGGACAATCACGTTTATCCTTGGATTCTTGTGTTGGCATATGGATTCAAGTGTTTTCATTAATGGAAATTGAAGTTATTTCCATGGTCCACAACTCAGTATCTAGTCATATCGGCAGATAAAGTAAGATATTGTGTGTTTTTGACATAACACTTGAAGAACAGGGTATCTGGTCAGTCAGTTAATCTTTCTACTTCATCGGATCATCATTTTGAGTTGTGGATCCCTAGAATTGCTTGTTGAGCACATATGTTATCTTATTACTAAATTTTGTGGTGTTGCATTAGTTGTTGTATGAGCTTGGAGGTCTAATAGGATGCTTTCTGTCTATTTGCTCATTGTAGCCAACTTAGTGAATGTGGTGCATTGTGGATGTGTAAAGTAAAATTATTTAAAATGTTTTTATGTTCAAATATTTAATTATGGGTCCCAGCTATAGTCTATCCAACTTGTATGGGTGCTCATCAAAAATTTTGATGATTTGGGCCAACATTTTATAATATTTCCAAGTTTTATTAAGGCCGACCTATAGCAACTTGATTTCTAGATGCGAATATATATAAGAGATTCAATAAATCATTTGCAATGTGAAGAAATAAGTGTGGTGGTATGATGCAATCATCAAGAAGAGCGATTAGGTGATTATGCATAGTTTCACTTGTGCATTAATATTTTTGCAGAGCGAGTTGTGCAGAGCAGAGCAGAATTGTTGAATTAGTTAGAAGAACGAAAGATTATCTACAGAGCTTAACTAGAACTATAATCAGGCATTGTAGATTCTATTTCATCAGTTCACTTTTTGGATCCATTCCAAATCATTTTAGGGTAGTGAGCCCATCCATTTTGAGCAGTGACCTCTAGGGAGTGAGCCTGAATGCAAGTGCATCCCCATTTTGTATTTTTAATTTTGGGTATACTCATATTTTATTGTGGATTGGCCATCCACCGTGGTTTTTCCCTTAATAGGGTTTCCATGTAAAAATTTTGGTGTTATGGTGTTATGGGGTTGTGATTGTTTTATTTATATTGATGCATGTTTCTTTTTTTGAATGGTTAGGTAAGTTAAATGACAATATAATAAAATTGAATTTTTGCACAACACTGATTCACCCCCCTCTCAATGTTGCTTGTTTCCAACAATTGGTATCAGAGCTAGTTCCTCAGAAGAAGTCTTACAACTTGAGGAGATATTGGAAAGTGTTTCTCAATGGATACAAGCAGTCTTCAACAACAAATTATGGTGGCCATTGATGATCTTCACCAAATAAAATATGAGAACTTGGAACTACAAGAAAATCTTGAGAATGCAGAAAAGTTCATTTAGTCACTAAAAGACAAAATCAATGAATCAAGGGAGAAAAGAAAATAATTATGTTGTCAGCTCAAACAAAAGAAAAAAAGCATGGAAGATGAACAACTCAGTCTGGATCTGAAAGAGAAGATAGAAGAATGTGAAAAAAATTCCAAAGAGAGTGTTGCCTTGAAGTGAGAGATGGAAACTATCGTGATGAAAATGACCAAGGAGATTGAGGACAAAAAGAAGAATGAAGAAAATTTTGCACAACTTTTGAAAGAAAAATTTGAACAATATAGCCGACTAGTTAATGAATTGGAGTAATCCAAGAACAATGAAGAAGTGCTTGAAAAGCAGCTTGATGATCTCAAAGATGAACTTGCTACTACAAATGAGTATAAGGAAAAACTCAAGGCAAGCTCAGCCAAACTTGATGAACTAATCAAAGGAAAAAGGGCTGATGGTGACAAACAAGGTCTTGGATATGAAGAAGGAGAAAGTTCTGAATCTGGATAAAGGAATTCTAGACAAGGAAGATTCAGACAAGTAAATCAGTTGAAAGGAGCCAGAAGAAATCTGGTAAGGCAACCAAATGCTCAAAGATTCAATGGATATTGTTATGTTTGCAAACAATTTGGCCATATGGCTTCTTAGTGTAGGAGTAGAATGAATACAGGTAGGCCATCATTTTCAGGTCAGTGTTTTAATTGCTATAAGTATGGTCACGAGTCAAGTGAATGCAAAATTGTGATTAACAAATTTCATAGAGATGTCAGATGCTATGCATGCAATAGATTTGGACATATTGCTAACCAATGAGGATCAAGACAAAGTCAGTGGAACAGTTGGCCTGGATAGAGAAATGTTGTGTGCTACAACTACAACAAATTTGGCCACAATGCCAGATTTTGTTGGAATAGAAGAGGTCTGGTAAAACAGAGCATGCAACAGGATGTCAAGGGAAAAGGAAAAGTCACTACTTATGTGATTAGAAAGAAAATGCACAAGAAATGGGTGAAGAAGAATCCCTCTATAGAAGGAAATGCACCAACACTAGAAGCAACTTCTGGCAATTCCTTAGGGAATTAATTTTAGGTCTCTAGCATAGGGGGAGCTATCAAGAAAAACTCTTAAACCCCCTCTTGCAAGAGAATGATACTGGAATCTGGATGTGTCCAATGGGAGAGTTAATGTTTTTCAAATGTTGTTCGACCAGTTAGAAGCATTAGTGAGGAATATTGGAGATCTACATAAGAGTCATCTATCTTGGTGCCTGAAAGGAAGGAAACCAGATGAATTAGGGCAAGGGAATTTATGGCAAACTAAAGGAGTTAGGTATGTGGGCAGTAAAAGAATGGCTTCAATTCTCATTTTTCATATCACATTTAGAGAAAAGCATTTAAGAGATCTAAAGTGATCATTGCAAATTTGTGGAAAGATTCAAGCATAAAGGATAATTTGCGATCAAATTCCATTTCATCCCCAAAAGGTATTTATTCAAAAACCTGTAAATCTGTGTGATAGCAATCATGTCTACTCCTTTGATAGTCAAAGTTAAGGATAGGCCACACCCAAAATTTAAATGGCATCTATATAACTCCATAGATATAGAGCCCTTAGGTGCATTTTCATTGGTGTTGTACGGAGTCTTGCATATTGAGGATATTAGGGCTTATATGCATGCAAAAATTAAAGATTTGGGAACCTCTCATTTTATGGATTTGTAATCTCATCATATAATTCAAGAAGATCTTACTATGAAACTAGAATACAAAATCCTAGAGGATAATAAATTTGTGCAATTTGCGAAATTTCCCATATTTGAAGAAGATGAATGGGTTCAATATGTGTTGAGCCATGTCCATGATGAATTCATGTGGTTAGATGTTCCATTCAAAATCACAAAATAAGCTATATGTGTACTTACAAGACTAAATTCCACTGGTAGACTTCCAATTTTGAAGTTTATTAAGAATGATAAGGTTACTGATGCGATAGGATCACGATGGGACAAAAGAGCAATGACAATAGATGATATTGCCATAGTGGATGTAGAATTTGCATCAATGGTTATCGGCTATAAGATTTATCACTCAAGTCGGGAGAATTTAGTATCCGACACAACTATCTATGTAGCATATGAGATGGTCAAACAAAATACAGACTATGATTTGTGTGAACTAATCAAAAGCCAATTATTGGAAAATTTGGGAAAAAAACAAGAAGGATAAGAAGAACATATTCAAATACAGTAACTTGTTGATATTTTTGTTTTTCTACTTCTCAAGTGAGGTTCTGGGAGTTGGTAAAATTCAATGGCATAATGATGAACCGATAGTTTTTCAGATAAGGAATATATTATTTAGATTGGGTGATCGACAAACCCACAACACAATCCTGTGGGGTTACTTTAAAAGATTTCAGAATTTAATGTACGCTAGAGAGAGAATTCCTACCACAATAGTGGAATAGTACAAAGACACTATTTGCATCATGGTAGACATTGACCAGTGCCAAATGGAAGTTGTTGATCCTAGAACAGTTGGATCATGCCTATGAGTTATGAAGTAGATGAGAACATTTTGAAATTGTATGCAAAACACCTGTTGAATTCTCTATTGGATCAGGGAGAAGAAAGGTTTGGTACTTATGTAGAGAAAAGCTTGGAGGTTCATTCAGAATTGAAAAATCCCATGATAGTCAGAAGGGTAAGAAAAGAGATAGAAGCTCTTGCAGAGAGTATGGGAATTCCTGTGAAGAAACTAAAAGAAGTGAGAAGGCAAAGAGATGAAGTTGAAGCAGCTCAAAAGAAAGAAAAGGAAGAATTAGCTGGTCCGAGAACATCTCCTACTCACACTAGATCTACCAGGAGTTCCCCTCCAGCTCAATTAAATTAAGCTGAGGCTTCCAAAAAAAGGAAGAAGAATAAAAGTACAAGATCTTACAAAGTTGTGTCTGTAGATGAAGAGGAAGAAACTGACTCAGAAGTAGTAAGGGAGATAAAGGCTATTGGTACTCAAGCTGCCAAATTGAACAAGAGAAAACCTTCTCTCAAAGGAGAAGAAGCAAAGAAAAAAGCCAAAGTTGACAAGAAAAGTATGTTTGTTGAGAAAGTTGAGAATGCAATGGTGAAAGATGGAAATCTCAAGCCACTTTGTGATTGGTATGAGACCTTTGATGAATTTAGTAAGAGAAATATTGAAGAAGCTACAATAAAGCATATGAATTTTTTTAATAAATCTCTTGTTGAAATCATGTTTGGTTTGCCTACAAGTTTGTATAATGCTTTGGAATCTAGGAGGGTGAGTGCCAAAAAAGAAGAAGAAAATATGAGGAAGAGAATTTTTTTCGATCTGTGCCCAGAAATGACAATTGAAGAGATGGATTTACTCCTTGAAAAAGATAAAAATGAATTTAAGAGCGAGACAAGAGTAAATAAACTCATGATTGGTGAAACTAACGCTGTTGTCAATGAAACTAAGGAAATTCTGGAAGAATTTTTTTCAAGGAATAAGATTAACATTGAGGAGATCAATACTTAAAATGTTCAAGGAAATGAGGAAGTGAATGTGGAGGTAAATGAAAATAAAGAAGAGGATGTGAATGAGGAGAACATGAATGTTTCTGATCCTCCAAAATTTGAGGATATTTGGACTTCTCCTAATGCGGAAAATATAGAGACACCTATGGTAACTAAGGTCCTTGTTGAGGTGTTTGCTGAGGAAAAAGAGATGCATATTGAAGAAGATGAAAGGCCTAAGTCAATCCTGAATTAGAAACCAAGGTTGAAAAAGAAAAGGATCAAGAAATCAGGATAGGAGAAGTGAATAGATCTCTATTGGAGCAACAGGAAGAATCAAATCCTGAGTTAGATGAAAGCTCAATTAACCTATCCACTCTATCCCCAATTTAGATGATGAAGGTCACTAAAATTGCTCAAGCCAAAGCCAATGAGAGGATACTGAAATCTCACATAGAGGATAGTGAACTCCTAAATCTTGCAGTTGGAGTTTTACAGAAAATAATGCCTACTTATGTTATGGACCCATCAGGTTCCTCCTCAAGTGAGTTAAAGAAGCTAATAAATTCTATAAATTCTCATTTTGAATCTTTTGAGAAATTGGCTTTGGTTAAAGTGAAAAAGGAGTTCAAGGAAAAGAGAGTTGGTAGCCTAAATGAATTGATTTCCAAAGACAATGATCTATTAGGCACTTGCATAAAAAAATATTCAAGGTACTATGTCTGAAGGAGGAAAAGTGTACAATTCTTGCTTGGTCTTGTCAAAATTTACTAAAGCAAATGATACAAAGGTGAAAGACATTGAACAACAGTTGGTGACTATTTCCAATAATTTTGACCCATTAGCCGGTAGTGTTTGTAAACAAGAAAGTTAGGTAATGTCCTTGTTCAACCAAATAAAGAATCTGAAACTTGAAAATGAAAGGATTATTGGGAGAGTATGTGAACTCAGGGGACTAATAAGTACAAAGATTGAAATAATGGTGAATGCTTTGAAAGAGGCTAAAGATGTTATGGCCACTCTTGATTCGATAAGTCTCGAAGCAGTAGAAACATTTTAATATTTTCTTTGTGGTCATATAACCATTTTGGAAACTTTGAGAAGTGTTGGGACTCAAACTTAAGTGGACTGAAGAATGACTTTGCAGACGTCTTCAATTTTTTGTAAGTCTCAGGTTATATTTTTACAATTTTGGATTCCCCAATTTTGTCATTGATGTCAAAGGGGGAGAGAGTGTAGTGAAAAATGCCTTTACATTCTTAGGGGGAGCAGTATTTTGAATTTTGGCAGTATATTTACTAGCTTCAACACTTAGTCATTTTTCACTAAGTGTTTCCATCAATGCCAAAGGGGGAGATTGTTGGCATATGGCTTCTAGTATTGTCATCGATGGAAATTGAAGTCATTTCCATGGTCCGCAAATTAGTATCTAGTCATACTAGCAGATAAAGTGAAATATGGTGTGTTACTGGTAGAACACTTGAAGAACAGGGTATATGGTAAGTCAGTTAATCTGTCTAATTCACAAGATCATAGTTTTGAGTTGTGGATCCCCAAAATTGTATGTTGAGCATGTATTTTATCTTATTACTTAATTTTGTGGTGTTGCATTAGTTGTTGTATGAGCTTGGAGGTCTAGTAGGATGTTTTTTGTCTATTTGCTCATTGTAGCCAACTTAGTGAATGTGGTGTGTTGTGGATGTGTAAAGTGAAATTATTTAAAATATTTTTATGTTCAAATATTTAATTATGGTTCCCAACTATAGTCTAGCCAAATTGTATGGGTGCGCATCAAAATTGTTCATGATTTAGGCCAGCAGTTGATAATATTTCCAAGTTTTATTTAGGCTAACCTATAGCAACTTGATTTCTAGATGCAGATATATATATAAGAGATTCGATATATCATTTTCAATGTGAAGAAATAAGTGTGGTGGTATGTTGCAATCATCAGGAAGAGCGATTAGGAAATTATGCACAGTTTCACTTGTGCATTAACATTTTTGCAGAGCGAGTTGTGCAGAGTAGAGCAAAAATTGTTGAATTAGTCAGAAGGACAAAAGATTATCTATAGAGCTTAACCAGAACTGTAATTAGGCATTGTAGATGCTATTTCATCAATTAACTTTTTGGATCCATTCCAAATCATTGTAGGGAAGTGATCCCATCCATTTTGAGCAGTGACCTCTAGGAAATGAGCCAGAATGCAAGTGCATTCCCATTTTGTACTTTTCATTTTGGGTATACTCATATTCTATTGTGGATTGGCCACCCACCGTGGTTTTTCCCTTAATAGGGTTTCCAAGTAAAAATTTTGGTGTTATGGGGTTGCGATTTTTTTCTTTCTATTGATGCATGTTTCTTTTGTTGAATGGTCAAGTAGTTAAATGACAGTATAATAAAATTGAATTTTTGCACAACGTTGATTCAACCCCCACCTCTCAGTGTTGCTTGTTTCCAACATCTTGTGCGTAGGCATCATTCACATGCATTTGTCTCAATCCTCTCAAAACATTTATAAAAAAAATCAAAACATTTCAAAAAGACAAAAAAAATCAAAACATTTCAAAAAATGACAAAAAAAAAAATCAAAACATGTCAAAAACCCAAAAAAATCATAAACCTCAAAAATCCAAAAAAATCAAAATATCCAAAAAACACAAAAACATCCAAATAACTCTCAAAAATCCCAAAACAGATTCAACATTCATCACATCAGTCAAATAAGTTAGACATGGTCACACATGGACACAAGATAGTCATTTGAAACATCAACATTTAAATCATGAACCAATAGACAACATAGTCCAATCAATCATCAAGTCAAAGTCAGTCAAATTGCTAAAACAATGTCAATCTCGTTACTCTATGGTCCCCTCCAAGATGTGTCTTTCTTGGACTTGGACCTCGTCAAAATGTCATTTTCCTTTTATGGATGTGTCATTCCTAATGATAGGCATTGTCTAACCATCAAAACTATCAAACTATCAAACTGTTAAGCAATCCACCTTTGACAAACAAATATTGGCAAACACATTGAATGGTTAACTTTGCTGGTCTATTTTGTCTTATCTTTTTATTTTTTTGTCTCTTGGTCATGTTACTAGCTACCTCAAGGATGTCCCATGAAATATTTATAGGTGCGATGACGTCTCATGACCTATTTGTTTTCTCTTGATTGTTGTCTTTGGTGTGTCTTAACAAAAAGACTGGGGCAACTTAGCCCTTAGTACGAGTTAAGACATTCCTTTTCTGTGACTGATTGTTTTGCAAGTGGATGACCTTGCACGCCTTGGTCTATGTCATACTATGGTTTTGGTTGTCTATTTGTGTCATTTTAACACCCAATGATGATTAATGAACACCTATTAGTATGTTGGAAAAATATTGAAGGTTTCTTTCTCATCCTACCATTCATCTTTTCCACTCTAACATTTCTTCTAGTCTCCATCTTCATCATCCTTATCTATTTTTTCCCCTATGATTTTTCCATTTGTCTTCTAGTCTCCTTGTCCATTTCGAGAGCACACCCGTGTTCTCTAAACCTAACTGTCCTCCTGAGGGGGCATACCACTACCTCCTCGTCATTCTTCCTCATCCTATTTTTCACTGGGGCATATTTTTTGACTTGTTTTCTTTGTCACAATGTGATAAATAGCATTATGACAAAGAGGGGAAAAATGTAGACACATAAAAATGGCCTAGACCCACAAACCACATTTTTCTATGTCAAACATCCTCCTCACATAATTAAATTATTTAATTATGTAATAATGTCATAATTCTTAACTGTTTCATCTTGATTATTTAAATAAATAAATTTTATTTATTTATTTAAATACGTCATTAATTCCTTATGTCTTCTTATAATTAAATAAATTCCTATGATTTATTTAATTATTGTCCACCTTATCCATTTTCTTCATAATTAAATAATTATTATCAATTATTTAATTATCTTATTGATTTTTCTTCTAACCTTAAATTATTTATTTAAATTCTCATTATGACTTTCCCACTAAGTAAATAATTTGAAATAATTATTTACTCTCACATGACCCCACCACTTTTGAATTAAATTAATTTTTAATTCAAAATGTCAACTCTACCTCATAAATCAAATAATTTTAGATTATTATTTGATTTTCTAGCAGTCTCTTTTTTCATGCCCAATATCCTCTTGTCACATGCATTCCTGTCCATTGATTTGATTTTTCTAAAATTAAATTTGAGCCCTTCTTTTCAAATTTTTCCCTAACCCTAAGTGTTGGTTGTCACATTTAATTTCAGCCTTTGATCTTAGGGCATCTCTCAAATAACAATCTTGGCCATTCATCCAAAATTGACTTTTCTACAAAAAGAAAATTTTAACCTCATTTGTCATACTTCATACCTCTTGACTTCTTGTTTGCATACTTAATACTTGCAATTTCTGAGTATTTTTGTGCCCTCAACACACAAGCCCTGTTTGGAATGGGGACCCTCTCTTTCCTTCGCCTCGTCGGGTTGCCTTTGGTTGCTTCCTCATTTTATGTGCCCCCTATTTGGTGTTCAAAATGGTTAGTAATCTCTTAAGGACGTCATCTTAAGTTGACCATGTTTTTCCCCCTCAAAATTTTCCAAGTCTATAGTCTTTGTAGGTCCCCATTTGGTGTTTTCCTTAGTGCTTAAAAGGTGGTGTCCATGGAGATCATCAGGCCCACCCTTGTAGTCACCCCTCTTGGATTTCCAATCACCTCATCACCTTGTCTAAAGCAGCATTTATCTGACGACTTTCTACCATTCGGGTCCCAAAATTGTATTCGTCATCAGTCCATCACCGAGCTTTCTGGTGGCCATCAGCCCGCTACTACCTGCCCTTCGAGTTCCAAGGCTCATTCCATCATTCATTTGTTGCCGATGTCCCAACAACCTTTCTTTGGTGGCATTCAGACTATCAGAACCCAGACCCTTCAACATTGTCTGATCATCACCAAGCAATTAAACGATTATCTGTCGATGATCGCCTGACTCTCGGACCTTGGTGATCCCATGGTCGTTTTCAAATTGAAGCTAACCAACCTTTGGTCTTCTGTACCTGCATTAAATAGGGGTATTAAATTCCTTAACTTCTATAAATATGAAAATTTGAGTTGTCATTATCACTTTGTCAGTTAAGCAAAAAGAGGTCAAAACAATCTAGAGCCATCTCCCCTCGCCGCCTTCGAGCCCTACGAGTTTCGTCGCCGATCCAACATGTTTTCCAGTTGATTTGATCATCTCCTTTGGGTTCTTGAGGTGAGTTGATCATCCACACCCTGTTTCATGTTTTCCTTTGATGTTTGGTTAAATGAATCAATTTGAAAGAAGAAATAACATGTCCTAAATAGAGAAGAACATCACGCCCAAAACCCATGTGATAGAAACTTGAAAAACCATCCAAATCACCTACCAGATGGCTATGAAACCTTGTCCTCCCGACACTGTTCTTCGGCTAGATCATTCATGCTCTACGGGTCCAATCCTTCTCACCGGCATCGCCAATACTTGAAAATAGATGACTTGCATCGGTGAACTTTACTATCGGGTCCACCATTGTGGGAGGACCCCACCCTCTCACCATTGAAACTGAGCAAAAATCTTGGTGAAACAAAAACTGAGTCCATCCAAGCTTCCTAGGACCGTGACCGTGAGACTCTGTCCCCACGACACTGTTCACGAGTTGTTGTTTCAAACGGAGTTCTAATCCCAATTTTCTAATGCCTCAGACCCTAACTCCCTATTTTCCAGTTGACCTCATGTACAAAAAACCATATGTCCAATGCCATCCGGGTCATGGTTAGTGGACCTCCATCTGCCGGCCACCATGGTGACAACACTGTCTCTTCTAAGAAGCGACCTCCCACCCTTTGGGTTCTTGTCATCTGGCAGTTGTCTGAAATGCAAAGAGAAAACTATCAAGTACTTAAACTCATTTAGACCCCTAACATTGGGTCTTCGTAATCAAGACTTTGTCCCATCACTATCGTAGCCTTAGGGAAAACTACACTCATCCTTTTGACCATCAAAACTCCACCCCCAAAATTTTGTCTCACCAAAGTCGTCCTTAACAGCAGACTTAAATGGAAAAGCTCCTCTCTAGTTTTGATCACCCAAAAGGTGATCCAAATGCTCTCCAATCACCAAATTGACTTCGACCCACATGTTAAAATAGGGCACTCCCCTTAATGGATTCCTCCAAGTGGCCAAATCTGAAGGTGAGTTAGGACACGTGGGTCATCGTGCCCTGATTGTTGTCCCTCCTACAACTCCTCCAAAATAGCCATGAGGTCAGGGAAGACCGACCCCTAGGGCCCGAATCATCCAAACTCCCTCCTATGAATTGCTAATGATAATCTAGATTATATGTTAGATTTCTCAAATGTTGAATTATCATATCTAACTCCATTTGCAAGGATTTGACTAACGTTTCTATATTTTCATGCTTGAATATGCTCACTCTCTTTTTCCCACAGGATATATGGAATCCGGTGTAGGACCTTCGGGGGCAGCTGCGGAGAAAGATAAAGGAAAGAAAACTAAGGCACCCCATGGAAAAAAAGATAAGGACCAGATGAAGTATTAGTTCCAAGGGGAACCCCTAAAATCAAAAGTCACCTCAACCTGGAAGGAGGTCACATACACAAACATCAGACATAAAGACATCGACGAATTCAAGCAAAGAGTCCAAATCAGCCCTAAAACAAAGAATTCCCAAAACATCAGAAGTAGTGGAATAGCTAAGGTCGCGGGCTTTCCTCATGCCCTCATTGCCCCTGAATTGGTGATGGCCTGTAGGGAGGCCTATCAGGAGGAAACCAAAACCCTAGTAGATAGAGATGGAAATGTTTTGGCTGACATGTCTGATAAGGAAATAACAAATACTTTCCATATCCCTACCTTTAGGGAGATGGAACTGCCGACCATGAGTGATGGCAAGCCTATGTGGGACGAAGATCCCCTTAAATGTAAAAGACTCATTAATCAATACTAGTTGAAGGAAAAGAGTGGAAATGCCACAAAATTTCCTCAAGAGCTCTTCCGCAATGATTTTTATGAAGATTGCCATGATTTGGTGACCCTACTAAGAAGATTAATGGGCCTTCCAACTACGGCCTACTTCCAAGAGTGGATGCTATACTTTTTTGAAGATATTCTCTATGGAGAAACCAAGTTTTAATAGGGCGGATAATCAATGACCGCTTCCACGAGCAATTTATGGCCATAAAGAAAACCTCCAGGTTTCACATGACATCCTACTTGGTCTATACACTGGTTGAACAAGTACAATACAGAGGTTTTTTCAGAGCTTTGGATGAGGAACCGGGCAGGAAAATGAAATTCTATGACAAATACCCTCAATTACAATTCAGAAACTTCAAGAGGGACTACTGTAGGGTTAATCATGCTTTCATAGGTCATGTCATCATATTTTTCAGGGGTAACTTTGAGAGGAGAGTCTCCCATAGTTCCAATGCATTTTTGAAGTAGTTCACCTTCTTATTTATCTAGTATCCCAATTTCACCTACATTCATGTTGAAGGCTTCTTAGAAATACCTTACAAGCTACCCCGGTATCCCAATGACCAGATCATACTATTAGAGCTCTCTCGGCAGCTATGGCATATGCACGCCCTTTTAAGTAGCAAACATAAGGCAGGGATTCCTTATCCCCTTTCCTTCAGTCAAGGGTTATACGAACTCCATGCCTTTCATCATGTTGACAATTCAGAGAAGGAATTGGCCCAATACCATTTGAGGCTCCACACTTTCTGACCATAGATGGATCCCTATGCCCATATCAAGAAGGGACTTGGAACTGAGTATGCCCATCTACATAGTGTCAAGGATTTCTGGGTTGATTCCAAGGAAGATAATGAAGTGCGAATGAGGAACTATATGTGAATGATTGCATATTTCGTAAAAAGGGTCAATCTATTCCCCATGCTAGATCAAGTAGAGGAGGATGAAAACACAACCATGGATCCTTGGTATAATGCGGTTGCCAATCTCCCACTGCCACTTATTGATTGGGATGAATAGGAGGTTGATGACCTCGACATTCTAACCAAGCATGTTGAGGCTCGAACAAAAGAATGGATCAATGGATGAATTTCCCAATTGAAGCAACAAGGGGTCACACTAACCTATGAAGGGCTCGAGAATAAGGGAACCAACGAAACAAACAGTGGGACAACTACTAACCCATCAGGAGAGACTCAAAAATCTCCTTCATCTGCCAGATCAAGGAAGAGAAAAGAGGCTACTAAGCAACAACCCAATCCTAAGGTGTATGCAAGAAAGGATTCAGAGGGAGAACCTTCCAAGAAACATAAAAAATTAGGCAATTCCACTGAAATGCTACCATTCAAGAGGATTCACTCCATGAAGGGGAGGAAATGGATGTTGATCAACCAAGATCTCCACTTGCTACCTCCACTAGTACTGCCCCTCTGCCTACTTCTTAGGTGATGGTAGCTACTTCCCCGCCTACGGTGGACATCTCAATCCACCTTGCATCATCTCCACCCACCTTGCAGGTGTTGACCATTGACTCTTCTTCAATCACCACTTCTCTGATTTCTTCTACTTCCATGTTCCCAACTACATCATTACCTCTGGCCACAACAACAATACAAATTCTTGCACTCTCGCTTCTAGAGGCCTTCTAATGGCATATACAAAATGTTCCCACAAAGATTTTTGAAGTATTGATGAATCCCACCATCCAAGCTACTCTAGCACAAGTTCTAGCCAACATTCCTACCTCAACTCCTTTGACTGAACCGCTAGAGATGAAATCCAAGATGAAAATATCAGAGGAGTTAGAGAGGCGAGAAAAGGAAACAATAAGGGTATTTGAGGAGGAAGCAAACGATTACCATTAACACCCTAAGCACCAACACTTGCAAATTGATAAGGTGGTTCATGAAGGAGAAGAAACAAAGTCTTTTGAGAGTGATGAAGATGAAGATTCCAACACCAAATAAATTGTGGAGAATTTTGATGTAGACCTTGAAGAGGAGTTGGCTCGATAATTGAAGGATGTTGGAGAGGAAGTAGAAAAGCCACCTTCTGAGGAGGAAAGGGAGGCAAGTGATAAAATGGAAGAAGATACTAAACTTCCCACTGGAGAACAAGAAGAAAGCTCTAAAACTGGGGAAGAAATGTCTCTCTTAGTAGAACAAGAAGAACAAGATGCACCACCTTGGTGCGAGGAAGAGGAAAGTAAAGAAGATAAACCTAAAGAAGGGTCTCAAACGGGTAAGCTTGAGATAGATTCTCATGCAAAGGAAGAACATCTTGAGGAACATAAGCATGAGACTGAATAAGAGGAAAGCCCCAAGAAATGCACACCCACCAAGTCCCCGATCAAAGACACAGTGTTCATCTAGGACTTTGATGAAGAATAAGGAGAAGACACGAGAACAGAGCAAGAAACTCTAGGTGATAAAGAGATTGAAGTAAGGAGGAACAAAGAAGAAAGTGATTATGAATCACCCAAAGAAGAATCTCAGATTCCTGAGTGGGTTGAAAAGAAATTGGAGAAGAAGACTCCAGCTCCGAGAGATACTAAGGAAAGACTCGAGGCTATCTTAGCTCAAGTACAAGTCAACACAAAGAAGGAAAAGAAGCCTAAAGTTAGATCCAAACTGACCATGGATGCTTTTGGATCTAGGACTGTACAAATTGCCACACCGGTGGTGGGAGAAGAGGGGATAAGTTATGACATCTCCACCATCAACTTGGAGATAGCCACCAGGGAATAGAAAATAGATCATCTCCAAGAGCTCATTGCCATAGTGGTACATTTGATACAAAAGGATAAGGTCTTCAAGGAAGAACTAAAGGCATAGGTGGTTGATTTGACTGACTATATTCAACAATGTTCATCCATGGAGGAACTACCCACGACATCCTCGGCTCATCCAGAGCTATTGTCTAAAGAGAAAATTGAAAAACTTGAGAAAAGAAATAACTGGACTAAAACTAAACAAGATTGGTTATGACAGGTCTTATATACTGGAAACATGGACATTAATCATGATATTAGGACAAAAATAAGTTTTTGGAAGTACAAAGACACCTGAAGGGCATGAGGAAGTTCTGCACTGACTTCTCAGGGATATATGGGTCCACTTATCCTAAAATTGAGGTCATCCTCAAGCTGCCTCAGAAAACATGGGAAGAGGAGCTTGCATTCTCAGAGGACAATCACTGGCTAGTGGATATGTGGAAGATGGACTTCAATGATAGAAAGGAGATATTGGAGTAGGTACTTTGTAAGGTGGATCCTAACATTGATTGGGAAAGAGACGTCAGGGTAGATTGTGTTCAATATTTGAAACTTGCACAAATTTTGTGATACTGTGATTCAATCTGGTTAAGTGAATTTTTTTTTTGAGGAAGCTATCCATAGTAGAACCCTCCATGATCATTGTTCTTTGATAGTTTTAGGTCCAGGAACCTCTTCTCTTCCTTACCCTTTTCCTTTTTTTTAAGTAGCCTATGCTAAGGTTCTTGCACATTGTAAAGCCAAATCTTAAGATAAAATAGGAGTTTATGATTGTTGTTCGAACTTGCAGAAAACTACACTCTAAATTCCCATCTTAGGAACTCCATTTTAAGATTCACGTTGTATCCAGCCAAACTTTGTAAGCCTCCCTATGATTACCGGAAAAATCACATCAAACATCAATTGAGAAATACCACACACATCATGACCTAACAACTGAGAGACTTTGGGGTAGTGATTGGTAATTTTCTTGCAAATTTCTACCTTTCAAGAGAGGTAGTGCACCTACGCACTGCCTATGTTGAGAAAGTGTGCAAAACACCCATCAACAAAACTAGCAATAGAAGGAGGGCCTCTCAGTTAAGTTGGATAAAATTGGATCATTTTCCCCCAAAATATTCCAAAGAGTTTTAAGGTCAACACCAAATAAAGGGGAATTCTAGGAACTACAGCCTCCTACAAGGATAAGAAAGACTCAGAGGGAGGACACAACCTCTTCTTCATCCTCCATTCTACCCACTTCACCTTTTCCTTCACCTCCTTTCTCCTTCCATTCACCTCAAACTTAGCAGACTTCCTTCACCTTCACCCATTTCACTCATTCATACCACACAAAATTTCCACCTCTTTCTTCCCACAGCCAGGGTGTTGCCCCTTCCCCTTCCCTCCAAGTCCAAGGTGCAGTCCCAACTTTCGTTGCTCCTGTGCAGCCTCAAGTTGTTGTTCAATAGAAATTACCACCTTTGCCTCCCCTTATGGCTTGGATTGGGAAAAACCTTTCTCTGTTGCAATTCAATGCCTGCCATGACATTCCTAAGAATCCGAAAAGCTTTTGTTCAAATTTCAATCCTTGGGATCCGCAGAGGATAGCTGAGCACATCAAAGTCTTCCAAACAATGTTTAAAGACATGCAGATCGATCAGGAAGATGTGGCGTATAGGATCTTCCCTTATTCATTGGGGGAAGAGGCCTTCTATTGGTATATTAACTTGCCAGTGGGATCCATTACATCTTGGTATTTGATGATGAACACCTTCTTGCAGAAATACAAGATCCTGATCAGCCCTTTGAAGCTATACTAACAATTCATGACAGTTCGTAGGGAGATCAATGAACTGATTAGCTCCTTCAACTATCGATTCCATCGAGCCTATACAAGGTTGTAAGCCCCATATACACTCAATGATGTTGTTTCCTTGCTAGTCTATTACATAGCATTGGACAAGCTCATAGTTACATTGGTAAAGAGAATGTGACCACCCCCAACCAGATTGGTGGACACTTATGTAGAGGCAGTTATCGCTAGTATGGACTTGGAGCAAAAAAATTTGGTTTGTTGCCTTCCTTGGGTCCAATGGCCCACCCAATGTAGGTTTAAGGGTTCAACCAGGCATTCGCTCATCAGACACCTCTTATGAACTAGCTACCTCAGCTACCCATAATCCTATACACAAGACAACCAATGAACCAGGCATGCCCCGTGCCTCAGTACATGCAGCCCCAGTAGTATCATACATACTCTTAGTAGCCTCAAATTCCATTATACCTACAGGGACCATAATTTCCCCTAGCACAACAAAATCAGTTGAGTACCCCACTTTTTTTCCTTCAAAATCAAGCGTCATAGCCAACTAACACCGAGAAAGATCGACTTGACGAGTTAACTAAAATGATCAAGAAAATGTCCACTAAGATGACGCATCTAAGAAATCAGAATAATCAGTTGTAGGCTTCCCAATGGATCTTTCAATCCAACCTCAACAAGGAAGCTAGGGACAACCATGATGTAGGTCCCTCGTCGGGGAATTTTTTTGAAAGAGGGCAGAATTCCAACCATAATTTTGAAAATAAATCGACCCAAAGAAAAAACAAAACGTGGAATAATAGTCCCAACAATGGGGGTGTCCCTACCCTACTTGACCAACTTGATAGCATAGAGAATACCACTAGTGGTGTGTACCTTATTGAGGCAGTTCTCTTTGGATGGTGTCGGATTCACAAAACCAGCAAACACTCCGAGTTGGACTACCTAAATTCCTCATAGCCACAGAAATCTTCTAGGTTGAAGTTTAGAATGTCATGGATAATGTTGGATGCCATGACCTAGTCTCATCAGAGCCATATGAATCCTCATGTCTTGTGTTCAATCTAGTGCCATTCCCATGAAGCGAGAACAATGTCCTAGAATTCGAGGATGCTCCATCAAAGGAGGATGAAGTCCAGGAGGTAAGTAATGAAGAAACCTTGTCCCAAATTTTTGATTCAGTAGATAATGGTACAAAAGATGAAGAGGAACCATATGTAGATGAGGTCCACATATTCCAACAGAGAGCGACTCTCTACTACCTTAGGAATAGAAAAGCAGGAGGACCTTTCATGACCTCCACTCCACCCAATTACTTTAGCACGTCGCCTAACCCCAATGCTAGTAATAATCCTAGTCTTCCTCATGTGCCTACTCAGTACTACAACAAGGATATGCCATCAAACCAGCTACAAAACCAGCCTCAAGGACAACCCCAAAGTCAACCAATTCAAACACAAGCCCATCCCATTAGTTCCACCATAGGTAGAGCCTTCAAAACTGAAATTGAACAAATAGGTGAATATGTCGCAAAAGAGTTCAAGAAATTCAAGATTAGCTTATCTGCCTTTGAGTTACTTAAGGTTCTTGCAGTTAGGCATGCCTTCTTTAGGGTAATTAATGGAACCCCTTCTTCCAAGGCAACACCAGATACCCCAATCAAGAGAGTCTCTTTTGAAGACCCTCCAAGCGAGCCTATTATTCAGAAAATTCATGGTAGAAAGAGTGATCCACCTCACAATCAATTGACGAGTAAGAAGCTTGCAAAGGAATCAGATTAGAAAAATAGGAAAAACCCCAAGGATTAGCCTTCAAACAGGCTAAGGATAAGGCTGGTGATAGGAACAAATCTCAAGTAGCTCAGATGAATACACCTATGGGCCTCTTCCAAGGAAAGTTGGAAACACCGCCCTTTCTCACTACCATCCAGATATTTGGAAAGAATTTGCATAATTGCTTGCTTGATTTGGGAGCATTAGCCAATGTCATTCCCCTGGAAGTATGCAAATCTCTTGGGATCACTGCCACACCTTCAAGGAAAAAAGTGACTCAACTAGATAAAATAGAGGTTAACATAGTAGGGGAAATGAATTGGATCCCAATGCAGATCGCTACAGATCTAAGGGTGCAACAAGTCATAGACATCCAAGTTGTGGCCATCCCCAACACATACAGACTCATCCTTGGGTGAGACTTCACTAGAATTCTAAACAAATATGCTACAATGGATCACTCTCACATGTGGCTACCCTAGAGAGGGATGCCAAATTAGATCCGTATAGATCGGGAGCCCCGTATGAAGTTCATGATTACCAAGTATAACAACACCAACGAGGTGATGTTTGTTGAGACCGAGTTGGGGAATTACTCTCCCATCTCATATCAAGAAGAGCTAGAAGATTCAAGGGAGAGGATGGTTGTAGAAGTCCTCTTTGTCCAATATAGCCCTCCAATAGATTTGGCCCATACACCTTAGAGCACCGAAATGCTGGTAGAACTAGATGATGAGTCTTTTAAAGACAATACTTTAGGATTGTTGGATGGATTTTGAGACTTTATGGAAAAATGCATACAGAATCAACTCTACTTGGGTGTGAGAATGGACTTCTAAGATCTCCTGTTGTCTAATTGGTGTAGGGTGCACAATGCTACTCACTTTGGTTTTCAGTGTTGCATGTGCTAGAAAGAAGTGGAACATATCAAAGCATGGGTTGCCCCTAAAGAGGAGTTGTCAATAGAGCAGCTTGAGGTGGACATCAATCAGCCAATACCTACCCCAAAAACATCTGATGCAAGTGTGAAACCAAAGGATAGGTTGTACCTCATTGGCCTTGAAGTCAAGGACTCTCCTAAGTTTTGGACTCTACGCTTTGATGGGTCCAAATCCAAACAAGGATTCGACACCGGATTCGAGCTTATCAACCCTATGGGTAAGACCTACATTTCCACCCATAAAATTCAATTTTATTGCACCAGTAATGTAGCAGAATATGAAGCTTTAGTACATGGTATTTTAATGGCTTTAAGAAAGAATGTTAAGATGCTACAAGTTTTTGGTGATTCCGAACTAGTGTCAAACAAGTCAGAAAATTGTAGTCATGCCATGACAAAAGACTAGAAAACTATAGGCATAAAGTCTAGGATCTTTTAGAGGGTCTAGATGCATTTAATATATAGTTGATCCCACGTACTCAGAATCATATAGTCGATGCTTTGGCTCAACTATCCAACACTTTACAACCCCTATGCATGTCTGGCCTCAAGAAGTTCACTGTGGAGTTGGCCTTTACCCCATCTATGCAACACAATGTCACTCACTTCCAAGTATTCAATGATGGTAAACATATCCTCAAATTCATCACCAATTCTGATGTGTTTGCAATACAAATAATTGATGAAGTTGATCCAGAAGAAGCTGAAATAGATATAGAAGAGGTCATCAACCTCAAAACCAACACTATTCTTCCAGGTATGGTTCAACTTGAGTGCATATTTGATTTGGATTAGATTAGGGATTAGGACCAACAACCAAAGAAAGAGTCAATAAATAACCAATGTGACGTCCACAACCTTAGAACAATTGCGGAAACCAAAAATATTTTTATTGGAAAAGTGTGTACTGTAGAAGAAAAGAAAGGAATTATGGATGATTTGAGGAAGTATCACGATGTGGTGGCATGGAGCTATGAAGACTTAAAGACCTATGACACTTCCATCATCACACATACCATCCCTTTCAAGCATGATGTGCGGCCATTCCAACAGAGGCAACATCCTATCAATGCCTTATTGGATCCCATCATCTACAAAGAGGTACAAAAGCTACTTTCAGCTAGAATTATCTTTCCAGTCAGGTACTCCACATGGGTGGCCAACTTGGTCCTGGTTAGGAAAAAGAATGGAGAAATCAGATTGTGCGTGGACTTCCACAATTTGAATAGAGCTTCAGAGAAGGACAATTATCTCATGCCTTCATTGGATGAGGTATTTCAGATTGTCAATGGTTCAAAAATGATGTCCTTTCTTGATAGATATTCCAAATACAACCAAGTCATGGTGTAGTATGAAGATCACCACAAGACAAAATTCACTACCAAGTGGGGTACCTTTGCATATAGAAGAATTCCATTTGGGCTCATCAACGCCAGTGCCACCTTTCAGTGCACCATGGACATAGCTTTTAAATACTTGATTGGAAAATGCATAATCATCTACATGGATGATTTGAATATGTTCTCAAAGAAGCAGACTGATCATGTCTCTAACTTATGTAAGGTTTTTTAGAGGTGCAGGGAATTTAGAATTTCTCTTAACCTGAAAAATTGCATCTTTGGATTTACGGAAGGGAAATTTCTCGGGCATGTTATCTCCGAACAAGGAATTTCCATTGACCCTGAGTGCATCCAATCCTTGTTGAGGATTCAGCTTCCAGGTAGCAAGAAAGAACTCAAATCTTTCTTCAGAAAGATCAATTTCGTCAGAAAGTTTATTATAGGCTTTGCTAAAATTGTCAAGTTGTTGAATGCTATGTTGAAACAAGATGCTAAGATCAAGTGGACCCTAGAAGCAAAGCAAGATTTTGAAGAGATCAAGAAGGCTATCGCTGAAGCACCTATCCTGGTTAGCCCAAACTATCTGAATCCATTATGCATTTATTCTTTTGCTTCATATCACTCATGTGCCAACATTTTGACCTAAAAAAGACAATGATGGAAATGAGAACCCTATCGCCTTCATGAGTTCTCCCTTGAAACCTGTTGAGATAAGATATCATAACATGTAAAATCAAGCATATGACCTTGTATGAGGAGTTAAGAAGTTTAGGCATTACATCTTATGCAATAAGGTGTTTACCATTGTCCCCGATCCTGCAATGAAGACGTTGCTCATGCAAAATGAGTGGGGAGAACAAAGAGAAAAGTGGGTTACCCTGTTGCAGGAATATGACAAGGAGATTCAACCCATGAGTCTGGTGAGAGATCAAGCACTCACCCAAATAATAGCTAAGGAAAAAACTAACACAGGGCCCGAACTTACAGTGTAGCAGTACCAGCTTGAAGATGTTTCCCTAGGGGAGTGGTATGATGACATAGTCTACTATTTTCTAAACCACAAGTGCCCACCTCACCTATAACGAGTTCAAAAGCATGCCATTAGATTGAAAAGTATCAGCTACATGCTATAGGGATCCATATTATACAAGAGGAATCACAAAGGTGTCTATCTGAGATGCCTTGGCAAAGAAGAAGCTAACCGGGTTTTGAAAGATTTTCATGACAAGTATGACACCAGTCATGGATTAGGTCCCTCCACCACACATCAAATCTTACGAGAAGGTTACTATTGGTCGAAAACATTCAAGGACACTCATAACCATGTTTGTATGTGCCACATATTTTAGACCGTTGTGACCATAGAAAAGAACATTGTTGTCCTGTTGCAACCAATTCTAAAGGTGAGGTCGTTCATGCAATGGGGTCTTGAATTCATTGGTCTGCTAATCCCACCATAATCTATAGGACACAAGTACATTCTAATTGTTTCTAGTTATTGCACTAGATGGACAAAATCCATTGCATGTAGGCAATGCACAATAGAGGTAGTTACAAATTTTCTTGAAAGTTTCATCTTAAATCATTTTCATTTCCCATATGCCTTAGTGTGTGACAATGGCCCTGCATTCTCCTCGTTTAGATTTTTTAGTTGGACCTTTGATTATGGAATTTTCCTCAAGTTCTCATCCAATTAATAGCCCCAAGGAAATGGATTAGCAGAATCCACCAACAAGAACCTGATCATTGTAATAAAAAAACTGCTTGACAGAAATCCCAAGGACTGGCACACCCAACTCTGTTTTTCCCTTTGGGTAGATTGCACATGCCACAAGGCTGCCCTTGGTGATTCCCCATTCCATCTTGTTTATGGCCTAGAGCCTATATTCCCAATCCACTTGAAGATTCCCACCCTCCAATTTATCAATGAATTTTATGGAGGGGATTGTAGAGAAGCTTGCTTGGCTGAGTTGTTACATTTAGAAGAAGTACGTGACTGTGCAATAGAAAGTTTCACCAAAAATAAGGGCATGGTCAGGAGATGGTTTGATTGTCAATCTAAAGTCAAGGAATTTTGAATCGCTGATCTAGTTCTATGTTGGGACAAGGCCCACGAAAAGAAAGGGGGACATAACAAATTCAACAAGCTTTGGCTTGGCCCCATTCATATAACTAAAATCCTTAGAGACCATGCTTTCCATCTAAAGACCCTAACTGGTGAGGATGTCCCATTGCCTATCAATGGGAAGCACCTAAAGCATTACTTCCAAGCCTGAGCTCTTTTAGAGTTGTTCTTGTAAATACCTGTATATAGGTTAAAATATGTTACTTTTCATTTGCTTTCGTCTCATTGCTTTGTGTCGATTTTTATTTTTCTTGTTTCCTTATTGTTTTGTTTTGACAAATATGTTCTTCATTTTTGTTGTGGTGGTCATGCTCATTCAACTAACAGTTCACTTTACTACCCACTCTTAGTGTTATTTGGCTAAATGTTCACTCTCAACCATTGGTCCTTGATAGCTACATTGGAATGACTTCCTTATTTGAAGTTTTCCTTAGAACTCGACCCTTGGTTGAATCCTTTTACATTCATCTCAGATCTAGCATGAAACACATATTAATGGTTTCCAAAGGATTGTATAGTAGTTGTTATGATGACTTAGCAAGCAAAAAATATTAAGTCTACTCCAGTAACCATTATGGATCACAAACCCATTGTAGGATTCAGTTCTTACATAGTTGAGTAAAATGCTAAAGTGTGAAAAGAAATACCAAAAGAAAGGAAAGGAAAATAAAATTTTGAAATAAAGCAACTATATGGGTATGCAGATAACTCTACCGAGGTTATGGATTCCTAACTGGCATTAGAGCAATATCCATGGGGTCACAATGAAAACTCTGCTAGGGCTATGGATGCCTGACTTGCAGCAAGGCAATGTCCAAGTTACTTTTGGGGTTGGACGATTCATGTAGCTTGCTTGGTTAGATTGATTGTTGTCTATCATAGTTTCTAAGGAAAGGGAATGAATTCACTACACACAATTCTAAGATGTTTCATAGGTTGGCTAAACTAAGGACCCCATTCTACTAGTTCACTTTTGGAAGTCAGCCCCTGGTCTATGAAACCAAAGATTCTGGGTTTAAAATGAATACTTATCCTTAGAACGCTTAGGAGCGTTCCCCACCAAAGTCACCATTTGTTGTTCCCTCAACACACACACCTCATTAGGAATGGGGACCCTCTCTTTCCTTCACCTCACCGGGTCACTTTTGTTTCTACCTCATTTTGCATGCCCCCTATTTGGTGTTCAGAATGGTCAGTAAGCTCTTAGGGACATCATCTTAAGTTGACCATGTTTTCCCCCCTAAAATTTTTCCAAGTCTTTAGTCTTGGCAGGTCCCCATTTGGTCTTTTCCTTAGTGCTTAAAAGGTGGTGTCTTTGGAGCTCATCGGGCCCACCCTTATGGGTCACCCCTCTTGGATTGTCATCGCCTCATCACCTTGTCTCAAGTGGCTTTTATCTGACAACTTTCTGCCATTTAGGTCCTAGAATTTTCTTTGTCATAGGTCCATCACCGAGCTTTCTAGCTACCATCAACCTACCCTTCAGGTTTCGAGGCTCATTCTGTGGTCCATTTGTCACTAATGTCCCAATGAACTTTCTTTGGCAGCATTCCAACCATCGAAACCAAAACCCTTCAACGCCATTTGATCATCACCAAGCAATTAAACGGCTATCCATCGATGGTTGCCCGCCCGTTGGACCTCGGTGCTCCCACGGTCATTTTCAAATTGAAGCTCACCAATCTTTGGCCTTCTATAAATACATTAAATAGGGGCATTAAATGCCTTAACTTCCATAAATAGGAAAATTTGAGTTGTCATTATCACTTTGTTAGTTGATCAAAAAGAGGTCAGAATGATCCAAAGCCATCTCCCCTCACCACCTATGAGCTCAATGAGTGTTGTCATTGATCCAACATGTTTTCCAACTAATTCAATTGCCTCTTTCATTAGGTTCTTAAGGTGAGTTGGTCATTCGCACCCCATTTTGTGTTTTCCTTTGATTTATGGTAAAATGAATCAATTTGAAAGAAGAAAACATATGTCCTAGATAGAGAAGAACATTGCGCCCAAAACCCATGTGATAGAAACTTGAACAACCATACAAATCACCTACTAAATGGTTGTGGAACCTTGTCCTCTTGGCGTAATTCTTCAGCTAGAGCATTCATGCTCTACGGGTCCAGGCCTTCTCATCATTGTTGCCAATACTTGAAAACATATGACTTGTGTCAGTGAACTTTACTATCGGGTCTGCCATTGGGGGAGGACCCCACCCTCTCATCGTTGAAACTTCACTAAAATCTTGGTGAAACCAAAATTGAGTCCATCCAAGCTTCAAATGGCATTCTAATCTCAGCTTTCCAATGCCTTAGACCCCAATTCCCTATCCATCAGTTGACCTCGTGTGCAAAAAACCATATGTCCAACGCCATTGGGTCCTAGCTAGTGGACCTTCGTCCATAGGCCACCATGGTGATGACGTCGTCTCTTACGGCTTCCAAGAAGTGACCTCCCACCCTTCGAGTTCTACTCATCTAATGACTGTCTAAAATGGAAAGAGAAAATTATCGAGTAGTCAACCTCCTTTGAGCCCATAGCGTCAGGTCTCCATGATCAAGACTATGTCCCATCACTATTGTAGCCTAAGGGAAAACTGTACTCATCCTCCTGGCCATCAGAACTCCACCCTCGGAATGTCATCTCACCAAAGTCGTCCTTAACAGTAGAATTAAACAACAGAGCTCCTCTCTAGTTTTGATCACCCAAAAGGTGATCCAAATTCCCTCCAATCAACAAATTGACTTCGACCAATATGTTTAAATAGGTAACTCCCCTTAATGGATTCCTTAAAGTGGCCAAATTTGAAGGCGGGTCGGGATAGGCGGGTCATTGTGCCTTGATTGTCGTCCCTCCTACAACTCCTCCAAAACATCCATTAGATCAGGGAAGTTTGACCCATGGGGCCTAAATCATCCAAACTCCCTCTTGTGATCTACTAACAATCTAGATTATATGTTAGATTTCTCAAATTTTGAATTATCCAATCTAACTTTGTTTGCAGCGATTTGACTAAGGTTTCAGTGTTTTCATGCTCAAATACACTCACCTCTCTTTTTCTCATAGGATATATGGAATCAAGTGCAGGACCTTTGAAGGCAACCATGGAGAAAGAAAAAGGAAAGAAAACTAAGGAACCCCACGGAAAAGAAGATAAGGACCAGATGAAGTATCAGTTCCAAGGGGAACCCCTGAAATCCAAAGTCACCTCAACCTAGAAGGAGGTCACAAACACAAACATCAGACATATAAACATTGACAAATGCAAGCAGAGAGTCTGAATCAGCCCTAAAATAGAGAATGCCCGAAACATCAAATGCAGTGGAATAGCTAAGGCCGCAGGATTTCCTCTTGCCCTCATTGCCCCTAAACTAGTGATGGCCTGTAACAAAGCCTATCACAAGGAAACCAGAACCATAGTAGATAGAGATGGAAATTTTTTGGATGACATGTCCGATAAGGAAATAACAAAGACTTTCCATATCCATACCTTCAGGGAGATGGAACTTCCAACCATGAGTGATGGAAAGGCTATGTGGGACGAAGATCCCCTTAAATGTAAAAGACTCATTAATCAATATTGGTTGAAGAAAATGAGGGATAGTGCCACAAAAGTTCCTTAGGAGCTCTTACGCAGTGATTTTTATGAAGATTATCATGATTTGGTGACCCTGCTAAGCAGAGTAATGGGCCTTCCAATTGCGGCCCACTTCCAAGAGTGGATGCTATACTTCATTGAAGAGATTCTCCATGGAGAAACCAAGTTTTACTGGGGCGGGATAATTAGTGACCGCTTCCATGAGCAATTTATGGCTATAAAGAAAACCTCTAGGTTTCACATGACATCCTACTTGGTCTATTCACTAGTCGAACAAGTGCAATACAAAGGTTTGTTCAGAGCTCTAGATGAGGAATTAGGTAGGGAGTTGAAAGTCTATGACAAGTACCTTCAATTACAATTCAGAAGCTTTAAGAGGGACTACTGTAGGGTTAGTGACGATTTCATGGGTCATGTCATTAGATTGTTGGGGGATGAATTTGAGAGGAGAGCCTCCCATAGTTCCAATGCATTTCTAAAGCAGTTTTCCTTCTTATTCATCCAATATCCCAAGTTCACCTACATTTGTCTTGAAGGCTTCTCAGAAAAACCCTACAAGCTACCCCAGTATCCCAATGACTGGATCATACTATTAGAGCTCTCTCGGTAGCTACCGCATGCGCATGCCCTTTTCAGTAGCAAACATAAGGCAGGGATTCCTTATCCCCTTTCCTTTGGTCAAGGGTTATACAAACTCCATACCTCTTAGTGTGTTGAAAATTTAGAGAAGGAATTGGTTGAATACCATTTGAGGCTCCACACTGTCTGGCCACAGATGGATCCCTATGGCCATATCAAGAAGGCACATGCACCCGAGTATGCCCATCTACATAGCATCGAGAATTTTTGGGCTAATTGCAAGGATGATAATGAAGTGTGAATGAGGCATTATATATGAATGACCACATATTTCATAAAAAGGGTCAATCTATTCCCCGTGCCAGATCAAGTAGAGGAGGATGAAAGCACAGGCATGGATCCTCGGTATAATGCGGTTTCCAATCTCCCTCAGCCACTTATCAACTAGGATGAACAGGAGGTTGATGACCTCAACATTCTAACCAAGCTCATCGAGGCTCAAACAAAAGAATGGATTGATGGGCGAAGTTCCCAACTGAATCAGCAAGGGGTCACTTTGACCTATGAAGGGCTCGAGAACGAGGCAACCAATGAAACAAATAGTGGGATAGCCACTGCCCCATCAGGAGAGACTTCAAAATCTCCTTCGTCCACTAGATCAAGGAAGAGAAAAGAGGCTACTAAGTAACAACCCAATCCTAAGGTGTACACAAGAAAGGCTTCAGAGGGAGAACCTTCCAAGAAACATAAGAAATCAAGAAGTTTCACAAAAATTCCTACCATTCAAGAGGATCTACTCCATGAAGGGGAGGAAATGGAGGTTGAGCAACCAAGATCTCCACTTGTTGCCTCCACTACTACTGCCCCTTCACCTACTTCTTAGGCGATGGTATTTACTTCCCCGCCTGCGATGGACATCTCAGTCCACCTTGCCTCATCTCCACCCACCTTGCAAGTTGTGACCGTTGACTCTTCTTCCACCACCACTTCTCCACTTTCTTTTGCTTCCATGTCTCCAACTACATCATTACCTCTAGCCACAACAACAATAAAAATTCTTGCACTCTCACTTCTAAAGGCCTTCTCATGACATATGTAGAATGTTCCCATAGAGCTTTCTGAAGTATTTATGAATCCAATCATCCAAGCTGCTCTGGCATAGGTTCCAACCAAAATTCCTACCTCAAATCCTCTGACTGAACTACCAGAGTTGAAAGCCATGATGAAAATATCTGAGGAGTTAGAGAGGCAAGAAAAGGAAACAACAAGGGTATTTGAGGAGGAAGTAGATGATTTCCATGAACATCCTAAGCACCAAAAATTGCAAATTGATAAGGTATTCTATGAAGGAGACGAAACAAAGTCTTTGGAGAGTGATGAAGAAGAAGATACCAACACCAAATACATTGTGGAGAATTTTGACGTAGACCTTTAAGACGAGTTGGATCAACAATTGAAGGATGATGGAGAGGAAGTAGAAAAACCACCTTCTGAGGAGGAAAGGGATTCAAGTGATAAGATGGAAGAAGATACTAAAATTCCAACTAGAGAACAAGAAGAAAGCTCTAAAACTAGGGAAGAAATGTCTCCCTCAGCAGAGCAAGAAGAACAAGAAAAGAAAGAACAAGATGTGCCACCTCGGAACAAGGAAGAGGAAAGTAAAGAAGAAGGGTTTGAGATGGGTAAGCTTGAGATAGAGTCTCATGGAGAGGAAGAACATCCTGAGGAACATAAGCATGAGATTGAAGAATACAATAGCCCCAAGAAATTCACACCCACCAAGTCCCTAATCAAAGACACAATGTTCATCCAAGACTCTAATGAAGAAGAAGGAACAGAAATGAGAACAAAGCAAGAAACTCCAGGTGATAAAAAGATTGAATTAAGGAGGAACGAAGAAGAAGGTGATCATGAATCACCCAAAGAAGAAACTCAGATGCCCAAGTGGCTGGAAAAGCAATTAGAGAAGACTTCAACTCCCAGAGATCCCAAGGAAAGACTAGAGGCTATCTTAGCTTGAGTACAAATCATAACGAAGAAGGAAAAGAAGCCTAAATTCATATCCAAACTGACCATGGACGCTTCTGGATCTAGGACTGTACAAATTTCCATGTCGGTGGTGGGAGAAGAGGATATAAGTTTTGATGTCTCCACCATCAACTTAGGGATAGCCACCAAGGAACAAAAAATAGATCATCCCCAAGATTTTGTTTCCACAGTGGTACATTTGATACAGAATGATAAGGTCTCCAAGGAAGAACTAAAGGCATAGGTGGCTGATTTGATTGACTATATTCAACAATGGTCGTCCATGGAGGAATTTCCCAAGACATCCTCAGCTTTGCCACAATTGTTGTTGTTACTTGATTTTTAGCTTTCAACTGAAATCAGGTAACTTAGTGTTTGTTCTTTTCATGTTGTTTAAACATTTAAAAGATAAACCCTAAAATTTCTAGTTTTAATATGCATGAAGGAGTGATTTTCAATAAGTAGATTACATTTTGTCATTTCAATGTTGCAATTACACCAAATGAGAAAGAGAATCATAGATATACAAATGTAGTCTTTTATTGATAATCCTAAAATGTACATGTCCCTCACAAGCCAAGGGACTAACTCTCTTATTCAATAAACATATGAAGCAATTCATACATGAATAAGTAAAGGAAATAAATAATGTGCATACTAGAATGGAACCAGTCATTTCCTGAGAATGACTAGTTACGAGTTGCCCAACTACTCTTTGCTGCTACCCCTTGAGTTGCTTGTGTCATCCCCAACTCCGTAGTGCTCCTCGCCCCTACATCTGAAAAAATAATGATGTTAGAGCGAAGCTCTAAGCAATGAAAGATTCAATCCTTACATACAAACCTACCTATGAATGTATAAATTGATCCATAAGTGCATTAAATAAGCATGCAAACCTTGGATGTCTCAAAAAATAATGAAGTCATAAAACACATCCAACATATGCATTTATTTTATAACTATTTGCTTCATGTGCAGATTTAGGACAAGTCTAGTTACTTTCCAATTTAGATTAAATGCAACATGTGGGTTAATTATGGCTCCCACAAGGGTAGAGCTCAACAATGCTTCAAAAGAAAATGAAATTGAGAAAATTGATCAAAGATTTATCTGTTATCAATACATTAAATCAATATGGAATCACACCAATTGATCAAATTTCATTATCAAATTCAAAAGATGCAACATATTGTGCTGATATGTCCTTTAGTCTACTTAAGAAGATCCATGATCTGTTTATAAAGGAAGTGACTTCATAGATGCATCAAGTTCAATTATCTATCTTTTAAACAATGAGGAAGAATTTCAAGTTGTTGACAAGCCCCTCTCACCATAACGCTATTGGGAAGTCACACACACATAGGAAGGTGAGTTGTTAGGTCACCCACATATGTGACAGGTGGTTGTGCAATAAAGTTAGAATGAGGAGACTGTGTGTATTTATTACACATAACATAAGCAAGAGCAATGGTTGAATCAAGGTCATGATACAAGTACAAGGACAACACCTTTGCAAGAGCTAAAGGAGGCAAATGGGATTGATATTATTCATTCATGGGTGTACTTGTGAAAATGAATGCAATAGGTAAGGGTCATTGTCATTGATAAGGACAACAATAAACAACGCATGCTACAATGGTCTCATGAAGGACATCAGTGATAGATGTATACTATATGACAGTAGAGGTAGCTACTATATTAAAAAATAGAGTAAATGAGCCATGCAATGAGGAGTACAGCTAACTAGCAGCAAACATCAGCTACATATACATCAAGGAGCTTACAAGTTGACAAGCATGGGGAAGTATTCAAAAAAGAGCATAATTGTTATCATGGAAAAATAAACATGGTCATCTATTTTGTTTCCCTCATCAGTTAGATGAATGAAATTCATATAATTTCCATTAGATTGAGAACATGATAAGCTTAAAATCATTCCAAGCATGTCAAACAGGACAACAACAAAAACAAAATCTAAAGTTGCACAAGGTGCTATTCAAGGCCTTCTCAATCAAACACTAGACAAACAAGTTGCTAGATAACATTCAATGCATGGTGTTTTAAGGAAAGGCGCAAAAGGAAAAGACATTAAGGAAACATCAACTCTAGTTGACACAAATAATATGCCTATTTAAAACATGTCATTACAAGAGATTTATAACAGCAATGGAGCCCTCATATGATGTGATCAAGATACAATTCCTATGCTCACAACCTTTCATGCAGGGGTTTTGGTCATCATGATTGATCCAACATGTATCATGATTGCATACAAGAAATGGAAAGTTACAAATGATAATTAAGCAGTCATGATTCAGGAGAGGTCTCATTTTGGAAGCCAAGGAAATGGTATAAGTGCATATGAACAACAATCAACAATCAGCAACAAGCAGTGAAGGAAGCAAAGCACAGTTGCATTTTTACCTTGTCATACCATTGATCATCCATTTCAGCAATAGGTTGTAATAGTGAAGGAATATACTTGCATAGGGGTTTTTTTAATGAAGATATTCAACATAAAAACCATGATAAATCATGGTACTTCAAGGGAATAGAGCATAGGCATGAGCAATACCATTAAAGGCTACAAGTTTGTCTTCATGTTATCTATGAATTTGAAAAAACAAATATAGATTGGGTAACAACATGACTATAGCCATGAAATGGATTACAATGAGATAAATAATATAAATGGTTGCTACCACTATCTCATTTTCTCTTTGGATAGTCATTACTAAGTCCTAACAAGTGAATAGCAAAGGGATAGGTGTCAATAATATACTTTCATTTGGCAGGTCCCATACCTTTGGTGATCTCATTGACCCAATAAGGCATTGCTTAAAATCATCTCATATATTTTTGAAAAAATCAAAAGGACAGATGTATCTAATTGCAAGAAGAGAGCAATGTCCAAGAGAGGGGCAGTACCATCATCTTAGGTACCACTGCTGCAAAATGATCAATGAAAATCCTTGTGTTTGTATGCATGGAGGTCCTAAAGCATGCTTTGGGTAAGGTGCATTCATGGCATCTTTTGGTGAAATTTTTCCCAAGCATGAGCAAAGATCCAATGTTTATTGCTACACATATGATTCAGCCATACAAATGCAATAAGAATAAAATGACAAAAATAGATAGGCATCATTGCTTGCTTTGGGGAAAGAGAGTGGTAGGTTGAGGCACACAAAAGGAATGGGGAGGATGACAATCTTTCATGATCAAAAAAGGAGAAAAGAATCCAATAGGAGGAAACAAAAATGGATTGTTATTGTGCTTTTCATGGTACCTATATATGCCACTAAATCAGTACTATCCCTGTGGAATCCAATATTTTCAATAGAATGTGAGATTTTGAGTGTGGAATACAAGTTATTCACAGTGACCAAACCCATTTTGGGGTTTTTGTTTTCAAAAAACATTCTATAGAAATGAAATACATTGCAAAAAAAAAATTTAGATGCTCTTTGAAAAAAGCTTGCTTTGCTACAGTTTGAAGTTTTATAAACTTGTTTGTTGATAAGGATGCAAAGAGAATTCCAGTATAAACATCAACTCAAGTTTTAGTGTAACAAAATGGACCATCTCATGTAGTTGTTTATTTAGAGCAGATACGGTGCAATTTTTCATGGAGACTCATTTTTTGAGCAAATCTAAAGTTGTTTTTAAATTGAAAACATACCCATCTGGGTTCATCATAAAATATGAGAAAGAAATGACAATAGGGTAAAACATTCTATAGGATTAAAAAATGAAAATCCATTTCATGTGTTTCTGGCAGGTTGTGGTGAGAATTGGCCTTTTCCTGCAAATATGAAAAAACCCACTTGAGGTATCGATAAATAGAGCAACATTGCCATTTTCTATAGAAAAATGGAGAGAATTTACAAAATCATCTACCTTTCTTGCAACAAATCTGAACTTTTCAAAGAAATCATATAACCCACTTGGGTTCTCTACTAATAGTTGCAGATTCAAAAAATATACATGCTACACGAAACCCAAATAGGGGTTTTTCACAAAAATGCAGAATGAAGCAGAAAATCATGAATACAAGAAGACTCAATTTGAAAAAATGGAGGTCGAGCCATGACTGGTTCTTTCTTTTCTACATTCCAAGAACCCCATCTGGGTTATTATGATTTGTTAATACAAAGAAGAAATCAAAAGAATACTTGAGGGTTTTCAGGAAATGAACATAAAAGACTTTTTTCTTCTTCATGACCGCGGACAGTGACTCTTTTTCTTCAAGAAATCAACAAAAACAACACAAGGGAGTGTCCTTATTAACAATATAGAAAATAAGCAAGCATTGTATGCTTTATTCTTAAGGAAGAAACAAGAATATGGGTCATTTTGCACAAAATCAACAAGAATGGAGTCGATTCAACTCACCTTAGCTTTTTCTCGCAAATTTCTTGCAAAATTTTTGAGCTTTTGCTTCTAATAAAGCTTCATTGAGTTCTCATGGTGGTTGTTAACAAGTGAAATAACAAACAAAGAAAACAAATGACACAATATGGGTAAGAAAATTGTCCATGGCCACCGCCTATAAGTCCAAAAAATGGCCCCCAGGTGGAAAAAATGTAGATTTATACCAAAAAAATGCTTTTACCTGTGATTTCATGCAAGAAAATGTCAAAAAATCAATAGAATCAGCCAGTCAGCACCATTTTCCTGTGTTTTTTCCAAACCCCATGGCGGAAAAGCTTTGCTCCAGATTCTTCAATGACCAAATGATGATGTTTTTTCCATCATTTCGGAGTTTTTTTATTTAGGGTTTGACCTCCTTTGGATTTTGATGGGATTTGTATCCCATGTTTTAAATCAAACACATGGAAAATACAATGGGGCCAAAATATGTATGTTATCACTTAGGCATTTTATGCCTTAGGTATTTTTCCCCTTATTTCAACTTATTGCTAAGTGTTTTCAAACATACAACACATGGAGTGTGCAATGCAATATGGAGTATACCATAACCTATGTGATATGCCTTGTGTTTTCCCAACATCATGTGACTTGGAATATGCTTTCCAAGGGACTTGGAGGTCGGCCATATTGGCCAAGTGTTGTTGAAGACTCTAATACCTTTGCAAAACAATATGTATGACCATGTGTGAGTAAAATGCAGAATATGGTAAGTTCATAGTCAAAGTGCCTAAGAAGCTTTTGAAATCTTTTAGCCATAGCATTATATGTTGCATTTTTTTCCAAATTTTGAGGATGTCATATGAGTGATTTGAAAATCACTTTTAGTTCCTTTTAATACAAATGTAATACATATTAATGGTGGGGCCCTTTGTCTTGTGCTTAATTGTAAAGTGACTTGTTAAGTGATGTTTTATGAATCACTTAACAAGGTCATTATCTTTAATGTTTTAAAAGCCATGTGTTTTCAAAGAACACACATATTGCATGATGTAGAATGTGGTCAAGTATTGTATGAGGATCAATGATGACTTACAAAAGTGTGAGATGTTGTTTTGACTGATTTTGGTGAAAGGGAGGCCAGGTGGAGGCATTTTTTGTCACATTTTTGGGGGTGACTATTGACTTAGCCTATTTTTTCTTCATGTGGAGGACATTTTGGAGAGTTCTAGAAAGTTCTTTTGGGCCTTTTTTGTTTTATCCAACCAAAATCTTCTAGAAACACTTGTGTGAGGGGTTTTGATGGTTTTGGCTTAAGTATGTTCATTTTGAACATTTGAGGTAGTTCTTTCTTTTCCAGCAAGAGGATAGATTACTTTCTTGGAGTTATCTTCATGGAGCTGTATTGTAACTCAGACAGACCTAATATATAGTAAGCACTTTGAATTGATAAATTAGAGAATTTTTATCTTCTCTCTTCATGTTTTATGGTATGCCATTAATGGTTGATCAGTTTGTTTTGTGAAAAGTCTCTTTCCTTACAAACTTGTCCCATGTTTCATGCATCCATTCGATAGAAAATGCATGTTTACAGGTTATAAACTATGTTGTTTAATGGTGTTATTGACTGTGAAAATATATTTTCATTTTGTAAGCATTGTTATAGACCTCTTTATAAAATATTGATGTGAACTACATTAGAAAGGGAGTTGTATGAGTTAGCTTTGAGATATTAATTTGAATGTGTAAGGCTATTAGCAGGTCTAGGTTGTTTTGGTGTATCACCTTAGTTTCTTTCCAACATTAGGTTTATTTTATGCAAATTCTTACCCTTATCTCAAAGATTAAGTAGTTAGGTGGCATCAAAAGGGGAAGCCACCCCTTATCACTAGAGGTCCACTTTCAAATAGGTTACCCACAACCAAAAAGCAATTCCATGTTAGTCCAAATTGTTGGAGTTAAAATGACACTGAGAGGGGGGGGGTGAATTAGTGTCTTAACAGATTTGACCAATTTTCAAAAATTCAATATTACTCTGATTAATGCATTCATGAGTTGAATGTAATCATTCATAAACATAATTGAGAAAAGTAATAATCCCAACAGTGAATTGAAACAACAACACAATAAAGCAGTGAGAACACAGAGGAACAAAGAGACACAAAATTTTTCGAGTGGAAAACCCTCCTGGGGTATAAAAACCACTCCCGAAATGCCTTCCAGGCTTAATCTTTTAATCAATTGTTCACAATGCCTTATAGGCTGATTTTGAGCACCCACTCAAGGAGCACCAACCCCTCGTTTAGAGATATGTATCTCAAGTTGTACAAACCCCTCAAATTATGAATTGAACAACAATAATAACTCAGAGGATTTCTCTATTTTCAGTTAAGCACATGTTTCTTTGTTTTCTCGTCTACAGAATACCTTTAAGATTCAATAATTGAATCCCTAAAATACTATCTAGAGAAGAAATTTACAATATCTCTGCATCTTGTTATTCAGATTTTATTGCAGAGTTTATCCATACATTTTCATACAGCCAAGGAATGATAATCTCATAATTACAACAACCGAACAAAAAACATAGTTTTCTACTTCTATTTATACATCTTTTTCAATTAAATGCCAAAAAAGTAACTGTCTTCAAAAGTAACAGTTGAACAACCAACCTGAGAAGATTCAGACTGAAGTTAACAAAGCTGTTTATAATAGAAATCTTCATCTTGTATCTAGCAAGATTATTAGTCGAGGTGAAATTGATTTCACAATACAAGAGCCATTTCACCCAGCTAAGAGCCGACCTCAACAAATTTGAAATGTATGTGATCATTTCACTGCTTAAAAAGCACAACTTCCCACCACAGACAAATCTGTAACTCCCATGGCTCCATCAATCACTATCGAGCTTCCAACCAGAAACGTACCAAATAAAGCTTCCATATACCACTGATAAAGCTGTTACAGCCAGCAACAACAGAAACTAAAACTCTCATGATGGCGGCCAGGCTAGGGTTCCATACTTAGCCAAAAAGAATAATCACAATTTTTTTTCCCTAAACTCTCATTTTCATCAATGTAACGTTATGCCGAAGGAAACTTTATCACCATAAGACATCCCTATGTTTGTTGCTGAGACAATTCATAATCGAGGAGACCTTATATAGAATACCTTTTGTTTTACCGAAAGCCCTTTTGATACACATTAGTCACTGTGACACATGGTTTTTCTTGCCGATGAGTCCATCTGCCCTATATATGTCGCTGTAACTTCAAACTATCGGGGAGACATCTTGTAGATTGTTTTATGTCATACTGAAACACCCTGAATTCACACCTATTTGCCAAGACAACATAAATCTCTCACCGAAAGCCACTCATTAGACTTCGTTAGCAAAATCTGACGGGCTCCCTATGACATTACTCTGATGCTACAAGAGTCTCGGAAAAATAACCCTTTGCATAAGTCGGTGAGACACTATGGAGTCATTATAACATTTCATCGAAGCAGTAACCTTATGCCGATAAGACATTCAGTGCATCGGTCGGTGAGACAAAAAATCTTCGGTGAGACTATATACTAAATACATTATGTTTGGCCAAAGCGAAACCCCAGATGTGATGTCAGCGAGACAAAACCACTTCACCGAGACCTATTCCGATACCGCCCAGCTAATCCGATGAACCTCCATATGCACTAGTTAGGGAGACATGATCCTTTTCGCTATGACCCTTCACTGAAGCCTTAAACTCTTGCCGATATGTTCCCATTCAACCTCCAATTGGTGAGACAAAGCAATTTCGTTGTGACCACATACTGACGATATAACTTATGCTGATATGATCCTTTTTTGTCGCTGAAACAAAAGAGAAGTCCTGCCGAAAGCTGCCTGAATGAAAAAATCCAATTGACATGACATCAGAAACGTCTTGACGATAGGAAACACAGACATTTAACAACAAAATGGATCAGGGAGACCCTAGAATTCTCACACCGATATGATCTTTCTTGTACAAATAAGATAATCTGAGTCTTGTAGGAAGCTCAAATAGATTAGTACCATAAGAAATTGAGATTATGATGTCCACTGAATACCAAGACAAGTAAACCATATAGACAAATTTGTATCAAGGTAAAGCATGAGAAACCAATCTGAAATAGACAAGAAGTAGAATCAATAGGAAGGTATTTTGTCATCAAGGAAAAACCATATGAACTCAACTGAGAACCAACACAAATCTGCTAAGTTCACTTAAGGCTTAGCAAATAGGGTGCATATTTGGGAAGCTAACAATTTTGGCGTGCCTAGTGGGACTTCTAGTTATTTCAAATTAAAAGAATACACCTGTTTGCTAGTTCTAATATGCAACCAACGATTTTTATCCTTTTAAAGTTCACACCAACATATCTGGGGGCTCTGAAGGTGAAATTTATGATAGATCAGTGTTGTAGCAGCTTATAAAATGAATTCAGACAAGGGGAAATTCTATCCCATTGGATTATTTGCAGCTTTCACCACCTCGTTGGAGAGGTGGACCAACAAAGAAGGTTGTTGTTTTTTCAAGGAAAATAGTTTCAACTCCACCAGTAGTGACAGTTTCCAACCCCATAAGGCAAAAAAACTTTGTGCCAAACATGGTTGTTCCAAGAAACCAATTTTTTGTAACATTCAATAGTGGCAACCCACTTGAACTAGCTCAACATGATGATATTCCAATGGCTACTCTCAAAAGTGTGCCATATTTTTTAGGTGAAGATCAGACTACACCAGTTGAACACATTAAAGACATTTCAAATTTGTGTTCAGTGCATCATATAACCCAAGAGAATGTTGGCTTGAGGCTGTTAGCAACATCGTTTAGAGGAAAATCACTCTAATGGTTTAGGAGTTTAGTAGTCAATTCCATCAGAACGTGAAATGAATTAGGAGAGGTGCTTTGTAAGCAGTTCGAAGACAAGTATGATAACTTTTCATTGGTAGAGTAGCTGACCCACATTAAAAGGGCCCCTCATGAGAGGATGACAGACTTCAATTTTTGTTTTCAAAGGACATGGGACAAAATACTAGAACCTACAAGGCCTCCAACTGAATATGCATTTCTATATTTTCTGAGAGCCTTAAATAGTGAAGTGGTTGTTTTAATACAGTCAATGGGTGGAAATACTTTACCCATAGCTTATGATATAGCTATGAGAGCATAAAATAGCTTGATACAAGCTAGAAGGATTTCCCCCATGCCTCCTATGCCATTTTTTCCTAATATTCAGCCTCTTATAGCTTTTCCTACACCTCAAATTGCCCCTTTACTAGTTGTTAACACAGAAAATTGTTGCTCAAGGACCATCTAAAGAGCTACTAGAAATTAAAAGCAATCGACAGAAGATTTAAAATCTACTTCAGACTTTTGGAAATGAGCTAGTAAGTATTAAAAAGCAACAATTTCAAGGTTTCAAGCCTTGGAAACCTCAAAATCAAGGCCAAGGACAACAATTTCAAGCTAACAAGCAACCATACTAGGGGAATTTTCAAGGCGCACAAAAAAATATGAATCCAAGGCCTTTTTAGCCCTATAATCCAGTTCCAATCAATGCAACTAGAGATATGATACATGTTCAAAACAACCTTGCAGTAGAATATGAGTGGTGATATCCTTGCAATCAAGCCCATAATCAATCTACATGTTTAAATGGGGTCATTAATCAAGCATTGATGGTTCAAAATGTATCAAGTGTGTAGGACGTACCTAATGGTGAATCATCCCAATAGTAGGAGCTCCCTGCAAGTGACACAACTCTCCTAAATTAGCAAGGAGAGGAATTTTGTGGAGTAAACAGTGATAGCTCCCCAATAGCGGCCGACACCTGAGCCAAAAAGAGAGCTTTCAAGATTGGACAAGCAACAAATAAAGACAAGGAATTTGTTGTACCTTCCAATCCTCATGTAACACACATTTTGCAGAGAAATTCACAAGGCATCAGCAATGAACAGCTTGGGAACCAACCCCAACCATCCCACTTGCAAACAAACCATGTTGTTGCAAGGACCCATCAAAAGGTAAACGTTGTCACACCCTTCAACATTATTGAATCCATGAAAAAGATGAATGTGAACATATCAATGTGGGATTCATTATCTATCCCTAGCCAAAAGGACTTGTTACAATCTACCTTAGTTGAAGTAGGTGTTTCAAATGATATACCAGTAGGTCAACCCAGGGCTATCTTAACAAATACACCTCAAGACAGTAGTAAACATCCAAGTAAGGATGTCAAGCCACCCTCATTCTATATGTCCTTGATAATAGGAGATAAACTAGTTCACAATTGCATGGTGGATTCAGGGGCAAGTAGTTTTGTCATGCCCAAACAGATTGTTGATAAGTTAGGACTGAAGTATAAGCCTCTTGAGAAGGGAATTGTCCAATTAGATGGGAAAACCATAAATATTGTAGGTTTTATCAAGGGATTAAACCTTACCCTACATGCTTGCCCCAATTTCTCCATTCCCCAAGACATTTATGTTATTAACTTACCTCCACATTTTTCTTTATGTCTTCCAAGAGATTTCACAGCTAAGATAGGAGGTATTTGTCATCAGATTGGTCCCATATGGTGTTTAGAACAAGATATGGGACTAATGTAGTCATCAAATATAAACAACTTGCTAAAAATCATATTGAATCATATGTCCCAAGTGTGGTTAACACTAACTGTGTTGTTTTTAGTGATGATGAACTTGTTGCTGCTCAAGAGTTGCAAGCAGAAAGTATATCAGATGCACTTCTAAGTAAGTGGGCAGCAAAAAATATCATTGAAAACCCAAATGACAACATTGAATAGGTTGGTTTGGTTGTTTATGTGTTGCACAAACCTGATTCAATGATTTCAAACCTCGAAAAGGAGGTAGGAAAACAATTAGATCAACAAGGTGGAGTGTGGAAGATGTTCTTTGATGGTTCTCAAAGTAGGAATGGTGTTGGTGGGGGTGTAATGCTTGTGTCCCCACAAGGTGACAAATACTACTCTGCTTTTAGATTTGTTTTCTCTTGTACTAACAATATTGTTGAATACAAAGGTCTAATTCAAGGCTTAGAATAGGTACGAAAAAGAGGAATTGGTTGCTTACAAGTGCATGGTGACAGTGAATTGATTTTCAATCAGGTGAGAGGTCTGCATGTCACTAAGAATGATGTCTTAAAATCCTACAAAAATAATGTGTGGGATATGATAGAAGAGTTTGATGCTTTCAATCTGATTTCTATTCCTAGGAATCAAAATAAGAATGTTGATAGATTCACTGCAATAGGTGCTCAAGTTGATATTCCAAGTGAAATTAGGAAAGAAAATTTGCAACCATATGTTCAAATAGTTATCAGACCTTCTATTCTAGATAATAACGTTCATTGGAAAGTTTTTGAGAGTGATGACTAGGTCTTAAGCTTTATGCTACAAGAAGATGAATTTGCAGCAGTCAACCAAGAGAAGGTCAAGCAACAATATGATGACAAAATCATCCAATTGAAGTCTAACAAACTGCCCAAGGGTCTAGTCACCTTGGAATCCAATTTCAGCATAGATGACTAGCTAAAAAAGAGTAATACCAACATGCAAGTCAAAGAAGAACACTATGAGCAGCTTGAAATTTTCAAAGGTAAGCTCCTCAAAGTTGGAAAATTTTGTTCACCTGCAGATAGGCAAGCTTTCATTGCCCTTTTTCAAGAGTTCCAAGATGTATTTGTATGGGAATATTATGATTTGAAGGGTTTTGATCCCCAAATTTCCCAACATATCATAGAGCTTGAGCCAAACTCAAAACCTGTTTGGAAGAAATAGAGGCCTTTAAACCCCAAACTTAAGCCTCTTATGGTCAAAGAGTTGACCAAACTAATTGAGGGAGACATCATTTTTCCAATCAAACATACCTCATGGGTCTCTAACCTTGTCTTGGTTAGAAAGAAAAATGGTGAAATTAGGTTGTGTGTTTAATTTAGAGACATAAATAAAGCCTCATTAAAGGATCATTGAATGTTGCCCTCAATGGAGCAGATTCTGCAAATTGTAGTTGGTTCACAAAGATTCTCATTACTTGATGGTTATTCAGGTTATAACCAAGTTTTAGTCAAAGAGGAAGATTAGTACAAGACTTCCTTCACCACAAAATGGGGCACAATGGCTTATAAGAGGACTCCATTTGGCCTATCCAACGTTGGTGCCACATTTCAAAGGGCAATGGGCATGGAATTTAAAGGTTTGATTCACAAACTTGTACTTATTTACCCTAATGATGTAATGGTATTTTCAAAGAAGGCTAATGAACACCTTGCACATCTGAAACAAGTGTTTGAGAGGTGTAGGGAGTATGGAATATCCCTCAACCCCAAAAAATGTATCTTTGTTGTTCATGAAGGAAAGCTTTTAGGATATATTGTTTCAAAACAAGGGATCACCGTTGATCTAGAAAGAGTAAGTGCCATTTTGGATCTACCCTTGCCCAGTCATAAAAAGGGGCTGCAAAGTTTTCTTGGAAGAATTAATTTTGTCAAGAGGTTTATTCTTGACATTGCAAATCTTTTGAAACCACTAACTGCAATGTTAAAAAATAATTCCAATTTTAGGTGGACCAAGGAGGCCAAGCATAGTTTTCAAGTCATAAAAGGGGCCTTATCAATAGCCCCTACTTTGGTAAACCCAAACTTCTCAAAGCATTTCATTTTATATGCTTTTGGCAACATTGATATAATTTATGCAATGTTGGTACAGCGGAATGATGTTGGCCTAAAACAACCAATTTCCCTTTTTAGTCAATAGTTAGAGGAGTGTGAGAAAAGATATACTTTTGTAGAGAAACATGTACTTGCTGCTATCATAAGCTTGAAGAAATTTAAACCTCTAATTTCTAACAACAAAGTGCATTTGATGGTTGCTCACCCTAGTGTGAAGGAATTCTTGCTAAGTAGGGCCCTGAATGATAAGAGGGCAGGTTGGATTACAAATTCATGGAGTATTACATTGATATTAAGGTAACAAAGCTTTCCAGGGGTAAAGGGTTGTGTGAACAACTAGCTACAAAGGCTGAAGGTGAAGGAAATGCAGAAACAAAGGCAGTTTTGGTTGTTGATAATGGGCTTGTAGCAGATGCATCTACAACAAATGCAGGTGGGGAGCAAGATACGAATCACTTCTTACAAATTGGTGATTGTCCACCAGGTTTAGATAAATCCAAATGAAGGTATTTCAGACTGCATTCCATTCCTTATGTTTTGATTGGTAACATTCTTTTGAGGAAGGACTTTAATAGTGTCCTTTTGAGATGCATTGATCAACATCAAGTTGATAAAGTAGTTCATGAGTTCCATGATGGGACTGCAGGGGGTCATTTTCCCCCAAGAACAACTCCATGGAAAATAATGAGAGTTGGCTATTATTGGCCAAGCTTGTTTAAAGATGCCCATGCTTGGGCCATGAAGTGTGTAAAATGTGCCATTTTTGTAGGCAAAGAGAGGCCGCCAACTTTACCATTGCAACCTATTCAAGTAGAATAGCCCTTCATGAGATGGGGCATTGATTGTATAGTTGCCATTAACCCACCTTCAAGTGCATGACACAGGTGGGTGCTTATTGCAACTGATTATTTCACCCAATGGACTAAAGTAGTGGCTTTGAAACAAGACAATGAAAATGATGTTTTAAACTTTTATGATGATTTAGTAACCAAATTTGCGGTACCTAAATCAATCATTTTTTATAATGATTTGGCATTTGTTGGGTTAAGAGTAAGTGATTGGGCTGTAAAAAATGGTATTCATTTGAATACCTCATCAAATTATTACCCTCAAGGTAATGGTTTGGCTGAGTCAACCAATAAGAATTTGATTAGACTCATCAAAAGGATTTTGGAGGATAACCAAAGAACTTGGCATAACAAGTTAAAATCTACCTTGTGGGAAGATAGGATAACACCAAAGAAGTACATTGGAAACTCCCCTTATATACTAGTATATGGTAAAGAGGCAAGGCTACCTTTATCAGTTGAACTTCCAGCTCTTGACATAATGAACCAACTTGAAATGTTTGAAGAGGAGGACCCAATGGTTTTTTGATATTCACAACTCATGGAGCTAGATGAAACCAAAGATAGAGCCATGAAAACAATGGAGTTGCATCAACTCCATACAAAGTGGGTGTTTGATAAAAAAGCAACACCCAGGGTTTTTAAAGAAGGAGATGTTGTTCTCAAATGGGACGAGTTAAAGAGCAGGCCTAGAAAGCATACTAAGTTTGATAGCATGTGTAGTGGCCCATTTTTCATTACTGAGTGCAAGGAGCACAATTATTTTCAACTATCATCAATGGATGGAAAAGCTCTTCCTATCACAGTCAATGGGAATCACCTAAACTCTATTTTGAGGTATGATCTAAAATTGCTTTGTACATATTAGAGTTAGGTTTTGTTTCCTCTAAGTGTTGATGCACATTAGTTAAATGTTTTTCAGTTTTCCCTAAGTGTTGTTTCACACAATTAGGTGGTAGTTTTCATTCTTCATTGTTGTTTTTTCTTGGTTTTCAAAGTGTTTCTTGTTGGTTGGATGAGTTACTGCTATTTGCAATGTTGTTTTCAAGTGGTGTTGGTTTTCTGAGTGACATCGTTCTCAATAGATAAGCTTAGGCAGGTGGTCTCATGTTTAGCAGGAAAACATATAGAAAATGTCACCAAAAATGTTACCTAATTTTTAGCTTTAAGCTAAAATCAGGTAACTTAGTGTTTGTTCTTTTCATGTTTTTTAAACATTTAAAAGATAAACCCTAAAACTACTAGTTTCAATATGCATGGAGTGATTGTCAATAAGTAGATTACATTTTGTCATTTCAATGTTGCAATTACACCAAATGAGAAAGAGAATCATAGATATACAAATGTAGTCTTTTATTGATAATCTTGAAATGTACATGTCCCTCACAAGCCAAGGGACTAACTCTCTTATTCAATGAATATATGAAGCAATTCATACATGAATAAGTAAAGGAAATAAATAATGTGCATACAAGAATGGAACCAGTCATTTCCTGAGAATGAATGGTTATGAGTTGCTTGATTGCTCTCTGTTGCTTCCCCTTGAGCTGCTTGTGTCATCCCCAACTCCATAGTGCTCCTCACCCCTGCATCTGAAAAAAGAATCTAAGCAATGAAAGATTCAATCCGTATATACACACCTACCTATGCATGTATAAACTGACCCATAAGTGCATTAAATAAGCATGCAAACCTTGCATGTCTCATAAAACAATGAAGTCATCAAACACATCCAACATATGCATTTATTTTCTAACTATTTTCTTCATGTGCATATTTATGACAAGTCTGGTTACTATTCCGATTCGGATTAAATGCAGCATGTGGGTTAATTGTGGCTCCCACAAGGGTAGAGCTTAGCATGCTTCAAAAGAAAAGGAAATTGAGCAACTTAATCAAAGATTTATCTATTATCAATGCATTAAATCAATATGGAATCACACCAGATGATCAACATTCATTATCAAATTCAAAAGATGCAACATATTGTCTTGATATGTCCTTCAATCTTCTTAACAAGATCCATGATCTGTTTATAAAGGAAGTGACTTCATAGATGCATCAAGTTCAATTATGCATCTTTTAAACAATGAGGAAGCATTTCAAGTTGTTTACAAGCCCCTCTCACCATAACCCTATTGGGAAATCACACATCACATAGGAAAGTGAGCTATTAGGTCACTCACATATGTGACAGGTGGTTGTCCAATTAAGTTAGAATGAGGAGATTGTGTGTATTTATTACACATAACATAAGCAAGAGCAATGGTTGAATAAAGGTCATGATACAAGTACAAGGAAATCCACCTTTGCAAGAGCTACAAGAGGCAAAGGGGATTGATATTATTCATTCATGGGTGTACTTGTGAAAATGAATGCAATAGGTAAGGTTCATATTCATTGATAAGGATAGCAATAAACAATGCATGTTATAATGGTCTCATGAAGGACAACAGTGATGGATGTATACTACATGATAGTCGAGGTAGCTACTATAATAAAAAAATGGAGCAAATGAGCCATGCAATGAGGAGTACAACTAACTAGCAACAAACATTAGTTGCATATACATCAAGGAGCTTACAAGTTGACAAGCATGGGGAAGTATTCAAAACAAAGCATAATTATTTTCATGGCAAAATAAACATGGTCATCTATTTTTCTGCCCTCATAAGTTAGATGAATGAAAGTTATATGTTGTCCTTTAGATTGAGAACATGATAAGCTTCAAAGTATTCCAAGAATGTCAAATAGGACAACAACAAAAACAAAATCTAAAGTTACACAAGGCTCTATTCAAGGCCTTCTCAATAAAACATTAGAAAAACAAGTTTCCAGATAATATTCAATGCATGATGTTTTAAGGAAAGACACAAAAGGAAAAGACATTCAAGAAACAACAACTCTAGTTGACACATATAATATGCCTATTTAAAACTTTTCATTACAAGAGGTTTATGACATCAATGGTGCCCTCATATGATGTGATCAAGATACAATTCCTATGCTCATAACCTTTCATTTAGGTGTTTTGGTCATCATGATTGATCCAACATGGATTGTTAGAACTTTAAAATTTTGAAAATTTGATGGTTGTTTATACTCATTCGTTTCCTAAGAATCCCATACCATAAGTACAAGAATTCATTTTCCATAACATATTTTCCAAAGTTTTAGTCATTTGGTCCCATAGAATCCACCTGTCCCTGAGCATTTGAATGTATAAATCATATCGGCATAAGATGATGCAGGTCTCACCGATCAAGAAAAAATTATTTTATACTAACGCATGTCTTTTTTCAGTATATCGATAAGAGGTCTGGAATATCATACCAATATGATTTCATCTGAGGATACACATCAGGAAGATACATTTCACAAGTCACAGCAACAAAATGATTCTATCAACAAGATAATGTTCATCGGGGTAATTTATATTGAGCTTATGTGTGTCTTACCGACCGAAGCACAAAGAGATATGTCGCTTAGACTTGGGTTGTCGGAGTGAAGTCCCGTAGCATTCATCTGGTCTTACCGATAAAGCAAAGGAGGATTTTGTTGATATGAGTTCATTGAGTCCTACTGACCCCCAATGTCACACCGACAGAGTTGTATTCATAAGGACTTGGCGATATATTTTGATCATCAGCGAGAAAAACTTCATCAGAGAGAGTTAAGGTCATACTGAGTGTTCTTCCATCGAAAAGAAAATCGTTCTGTCTTGGGGATTAGAAAATAGACTGAAGGAAATATCTCGATGAGACACAAAGTAAGCAGAGGAACGTCTTCCCGACTTATAGTCATAGTGATAGGTTTGCATCGGTCGGATTCATAGCGACATACTCAAGACTATAGGGACATAACTGTTGAGGAGACTCAAAACGTCGGTGAAACTACAGGATGTCTTAGCAGGTGTACATTGGTAAAAGTTCAAAAAAATGGATTTCCCGATATTTGAATATAAAAGGATGCATCCTTTCATGTTGCTAATGTATAAATACCCATTTTTGATAGCGAATATAGGAGATATAGAGATATCAAATAAAATACAGTAGATTACAATGTTTACAATTTTGAGACTATGATGCATGTATGAAACAATGGAGATATCAATGGAAGTCATTTGATTTGGTGGATAATTTCTAGTATCAATTGTTTGTTGTTTTAATTGAAAGTATTGTTGAATTTGTCTCCAAGTTTGATTTTTTCTAATTATTTAAACTGATATAACAAGTGTATATTCAGTTTATCAGTGCACACTTGTTGTATCTGTATGGTTTGATTAATTGGTTCTTTCAAGGAAAGATTAAATCCTTTTGGTCAATCATAGTAATTAGGGAATCTCATTTGGATCATTAAGAAGAACTTGGTAATCATATTCTTTCATGTTTATACAAGTTATAAACTCAAATTTATATGCCAAATAATTAGAGTATCTTTCAGAAAGAAGTTGCTTATTTCAGGTCTTTCATTTGACCTCGTACACCCAATAAGGCACTAGTCTTTACCACACCACTATTTAGTTTCATTCATTTTTACATCTAAACACATTAGATCTTAGCCTTGACATTGCTTATAAAATTTACACCAAAATAAAACTCTTTTATCCACTCCCATTTGCCATTGTGGGTAGGTTAATTTGAAAAATAAACAAAAGTCAAGCCTACTTCACTATTATAGGTAAACCTGCCTAGGTCTAGCAGCACCTGAAGAGCAGAAGGTTCAAATCATTTGACCTTGTTTGTTGCCCTAAAATGTTGTGAGAGACTAGCAACCTCTTATGGTTCAATCTTGTGTTTTTGAGAGCTAACAAATTGGTGACTCTACTGGGAAATAACATTTGAAAATTCAGTTCCATCCTATCCATCCATAGAGTCAATAAAGTTCTAAAATCGGTCTTTAACCAAAGGTTCACAATTGTTTCATTTACACTCCCCATCTAAGTCATGCACCTAACAAATTGGTGACTCTGTTGGGGAGTTCTTGTAGAATATCCGATTGAAGGTCATCATATAGAGTCATTGAAGAAAGATTCATAATTTGAGAAGTTCTAGAAAAAGTGATTCTGCTTGGGATATTTCATCTTTTCTCACTTTTAACAAAGTCAGTGGCGACTCTGACAAGAACATTGCATCAATTCAACATGAATGATAGAAGATCCCAATACAAAGGAGGTCCTAGTGGCAACAGTAAGTGGCTACATAAGGATGATAAGGGTAAGAAGATAGTTGATGCCATGTGCATAACAAAATAAGACAAAGCATCAAGGCCACATTGTGAGACATATGACCATTATGATACATGGAGAGATAGTTCAAGTGGAGAACCTTGTACCCCTAAAAAAAAAAAAATCCTTTTTATAATCCTCAGAAATGGGTGAAATTTGAGGCTAAACTCGAGGCTGAAAGAGTCACATATCAATAGGAAAATGATCAAAGAATGGAGGGTAGCTAAAATGAGCCTATTGGTCATGTAACCCTTCCAGAAAATTTTGAGTTCTTTACTAACAAAGAATTAGACGTACAGTTGGAATTTCAGAGACAAGAAGTAGAAAGAGAAAAAGTAGAATAGGAACAACAAAGGCCCCAAAAGATAAAGGAACTCCAAGACTTGAAATCATAGGAAGTCCAAATTAAGGCTCACACAGCTAGTCTTTCAAAGTATATACCACCTCATAAGCAAGGAAACAATTATGTAGGGCCTTCAAATGAACCAAAGGTTCCTCAGAGTCAGATTGGAAATCAATACAAGCAGCCAAACCATCCATCGTATACTGCATCACAATATAAAAATGCACAACCACCTCATGGTCAACAATATGTGCCATATATTCATACACAATACATTAATCCAATGTACCAGTATCAGCACTTGCATAATCCTCCCCCTCAACAATATACAATAATGATTAGACAGTTTGATTTGATAGGGTTTCAATTATACCCTTACCCTATGGATAGCAGTTGGAGAAGTCTTGTTCCTAAGTTTACAGGGAGTAGTGCAATTATTGTTGAAGATCGTTTGAGGAATTTTAATGCTTTTGTCCAAGATTTGGATATAACTTATGAAGATTTACATATGAGGTTGTTCATGATGTCACTCACCGAAGAGGCTAGGGATTGGTTCAATAGCTTGCCAAGAGCTTCTATTGATTATATCCAAGAATTTTTGGATCAATTTCTTGAACAGTATGGAAATCTATGTGCACCAGATGTTGCTTTTCATGAATTAGTATGGATTCAAAAAAATAAGAATGAGTCAATTTATGATTTTAATTGGAGATTCAACAAATTGTAGAATAAGATACCACTTGGGTCAAAGTTGCCAAACTCTGCAGCATTGAGTATTTATTTGAATGCATTCGATCCAAAAACAGGGTATGAACTAAGAAACAGGTTTCCAGGAGATTTAGCTGAAGCCCAAAAGATAGCACTAACCATTGAAAACAACAGGAAAACTATTGGGATGATTAGTAGGAGGGATAATCCTAGGGTTCCTCAGCAAGTTAATAATTATCAATACAAACAGGAGAACACGTACAAAAATGAGAGGCCTAGGTTACATGAAATGCCTTACAATACAAATTGGAAGGATGGAAAACCTGTAATAGATAGACCTAGGAACAAAGAAACACCTGATCCATTAAGGATGAAGGGAGCGTATATGGTCAATAATATTCTTTGGTGTGAAGGTTGTGATGGGCCACATTCCCTAGACCACTGTGTTGTATCCCAAGAAATGCAGGAAGAAGGAATGTTAATGGGTAACAGAGGAGAGGAACACATAGTGTATTTGACCTCAAATAATTTTCACCTCACGGAGGAGAGATATTCATCTTCAAAAGATGAAGGCTATGATTACGATGTTTCAAATCAAAGGTGCAATGTCCACATGGCTAAACATCAAGTTTTTTCTGATTCTGAAGAAAATCATGTAGAACAACACTCTACTGAGGTGACTTCTCAATGTAATGTAAGGAGACCCAATGAAGAGGAAATAAAGAGGTTAACCATTGCTGCAGTTGAACAAGCAAAGAGAAAGTACTATTAAGAAATAGGACATTGAATGAAAAAGAAGGTGTTCCCAGGGGAATATTTATGAAAGACAGAGAAGTAACACCAGGAGTTTTGAAGAAAACAGAAAATAAAAAACAAGATAAGTATGAACGAAAGCTTGTCCAAAAGGAGGAGAGCAGAGTGTTATACAAAGAAAATAAGAAGGATTATCAAATGAATAAAGGGGAGAAGGAAGAAAACAAAGAAGAAACATTAGAGAAAAAGAAAACGACTAAGGTGGAGGGTTCTTCTTTTGATTTCTCTCAAGCTTTATCTCAGGTAAAAATGTCTATCCCATTGCTCGAGGTGATGCGAATTAAGGAGTATAGGGATAGTGCAATTCAATTGATATCAAATGGAAATGAGAAAAGTACAAGTTCTAAAAATTAGATGGCCACTATAACGGTTAATAAGAAAGAGAAGGTGATTGTCCCAGAAGTGTGTCTAAATAATGTATTGGTAAATTCGCCACAGGTTGATCCTTTTTTCACCATGCTACTTATAAAAAAAAAACTATTAAGGAATTGCATGATAGACTCTGGTGTTGCTATCAATATCATGCCAGTTGGAGTTATGAAACAACTTGGCATGTGGCTGGATACTAATGGGGGGAAGTGTTATGCAATGGATGGCAGGCCTATTCCAATAGTAGGTGTTATGAAAGATGTTGAAATCAAACTAGTTGCTTATCCTCAGGTAGCCTATAATATAGATATAATTGTAATTGATACCCCTCCTTAGTTTGGGATTCTTCTATCAAGACAGTGGATGGAAACAATTGGGGGAAATGTCCAATTTGATTTATCTTATGCGACAATTCCAATGAATGGTCAGGAAGTTAAGTTGTACAGGGAGCCTAGGGTGAACCCAATTGTAGATTGTGTACCTCAAGATCAAGTCAATTTCTTTTGTGATGTGGATCTTGGAAATTTTAAGATAAAACCAGCCCAGCCAAAATTAGTCAATGTTGATCCAATTGATAAACATGTTGCAAAAAACTGTGATGGTGTGTGGAAAATGTACTTTGATGGAGCATGTAGCCAAGAAGGTAATGGAGTAGGAATAGTATTTGTTTCACCTGAAGGAGTTACATTTAAATATTCATTTTTTTTGGCATTTGAATGTAGGAAAAACATAGCAGAGTATGAAGCTTTATTAGCAGGTTTGAATATGGTTGTAAAACATAAAATCAAGCTGCTAGTTGTTCTAGGGGATTCCAAGTTATTTGTTTCTCAAGTTAAATCAAAATATGCAGCAAAACACAAGAGGATGAAGCAATATAGGAATGTTGTATGGGACACAATTGAGTTTTTTGATGCTTTCTCTATTGAGTGGATTGATAGGTCGAAAAACATAATGGCAGTACTTTTTAGCCAATTTAGCATTAAGAAGAGATGACATCACATTGGCTGGAGTGTCTCAAATTGAGTTCAAAATGAGACCCGTTGTGCCTGACAATATATATACTTGGTAGGTTTTTAATGATGATGTTGACCTCCTAAAGTTTCTTCACACTATAGATCACTATGAAGCTCAAGAAATTGATTTCAATGCCTTTGTTGAAGAAGTAGATGGAAAGCAGACAGTATTCAGGAAGGAGGTTTTATAGCTTAGAACTAATAAACTTCCCAAAGGGCTAGTATCATTGGAGAGGGTATATGATGGAAATGATCAGTACCTCGTGAAGAAAACACCAGTCAAGAGGGAGGATATTGAAGAGGTCAATTTAGGGACTAAGTTGGCACCAAGAAAAGTATATATTGGAAAGAAAATAAGCCCTACAATTCAAAGAATGTTGATTGCGTTATTGAGAAAATATAAACATGTGTTTGCATGGTCTTATGAAGATCTCAAAGCATATAGGGAAGATTTGTTTCAGCACGAAATCCCATTGAAACCTGATGCAAATCCATTTAGGTAGAAGCAAATACCTATTAACCCAACATTGGAACCAAAAATGTAGGAGGAATTGGAAAAGCTTAGAGATGGGGGTATCATCAAACCAATCAGGCATTCAACATGGGTTTCGAACTTGGTTCTTGTGAGGAAGAAGAACGGGGATATTAGATTATGTGTGGACTTCAAAAATCTAAATGTGGAATCCCTCAAGGATAATTACCCTCTACCTAATATGGAGGTCATACTACATAAAGTAATAGGGTGTGAGTTGTTATCTATGACGGATGGGTTGTCTGGTTACAATCAGGTCAAATTCAAAGAATCTAAGCAATACAAGACAACTTTTACAACCCCATGGGGAACATATGTTTATGTGAGAATTACATTCGGTCTCACAAATGCATGTGCAACCTTTCAAACAGCTATGGACATGGCATTTGCAGACTTGATTAATGCTATAATGGTAGTATATCAAGATGACCTTACTGCTTATTCAAAAAGGGCTAAAGATCATGTAGAACATCTGGAAAAAATATTTATTAAAGCTTTAGAATATGGTATTAGTCTGAACCCTAAAAAATGTCATTTTGTAGTCACAAAGGGAAAACTCTTAGGACATATTGTGTCAAAGAAGGGAATTAGAATTGATACTGAGAGGGTTGAGGCCATAGATAAAATCCCTATTCCTAAAACTGTCAAGGCCATACAATCATTTTTTGGATAGGTCAACTTTGTTAGGAGGTTTGTGTCAAATTTTGCTGAAATTATTAAGCCCATATCAAAAATGCTAAGGAAGGGACAAGAAATAGACTAGACTACAAAATCGTTGGAAGATTTTATATCTATCAAAAAGGCCATCAAAGAAGCCCCTTTCCTTAAATCTCTAGATTTTGCAAAACCCTTTCAAATATTTTCATTTTCTTCAATGCACACTATAACTCCTATTATGTTACAAAAGAATGAGGAAGGTCATGAGCAACCTGTGTCTTTTTTTAGCAAGTCATTGCAGGGGTCAGAATTGAAATATGATATAATGGAAAAACAAGTGTTTGTATTGGTGAAGCTACAAAGGCTTTTAGACCATATCTTGTTGGAGCCAAAGTGATTGCTTATGTCCCTCATGTAGCTATTAAAGATATCTCGACATAGTCAGAAGTAACAGGAAAGAGATGCAGGTGGATTAATAAAATTCAAGAATTTGATATGGAAATACAAATCACCAAATTAGTAAGATGTCAGGGCTTGGACAAGTTGATGGCAGAAACAAATATTGAAGCAAATCAAATTTGTAATGTAGAAGATGAAGGAAGTGCAATTGCAATTATCGAGCATACTTCTTGGTATATAGAAATCATGTATTACCTTAGACACATGAAGTTCCCTAAAGGATTAAGTGATAATCAGAGAAGAACTTTGAAGTGTCAAGCATCTAAATATGTGTTCATGGAAGGAGATTTATTTTGTAAAAATAGGGACGGGATGTTATTATGTTTAGATGAGTCACAAGCTAAGCATATCTTAAGAGAGATGCATGAAGGGGTCTGTGGAGGCCATTATTTTGCAAAGACAACTACACATAAGATTCTTAGGGTAGGTTATTACTGGAAAAAATTCTTTAATGATTCATTTTCATACATAAGAATATGTGAAGCATGCCATAAGTTCTCCAGGAAAATGAAGTATTGGGGAGCTTTACCACTTAGACCTTTGCAGGCTGAAGCCCCTTTTCATCAGTGGGGGATTGATTTTATCTAGGAGATACAGGAGAAATCAAGTGGAGGACATAAGTGGATACTGGTAGCTACTGATTACTTCACCAAATGGGTAGAGGCAGTCCCAACCAAGCAAGCTAGAAGTAAAGTTGTGATCAATTTTTTAATGGATAACATTATTACTAGATTTGGTACACCATTAAGATTGATTACAGATAACGGGATGTGTTTCAGATCTGATGAGTTTAAAGATTTTTGTAGCACATATGGCATTACTATTTCTTATGCAACTCCTTACCAACCACAAGCTAATGGTCAGGCAGAGTCTAGCAACAAAAGTCTTCTAAAAATCATAAGGAGAATGCTAGGTGGGAATAAAAAAACTTGGAATTCAAAATTGAAGATGGTTGTGTGGGCTGATAGGATAACTGTGAAAAAGGAAATTGGAAAGTCCCCATTTGAATTGGTGTATGGAACACAACCTAGGATGCCTTTACAAAATTTGTTACTAGTTTACAAATTTATCCTTTAGGAAGATATAGATATTCCAGAACCAATGGAGGAAAGAATGGAGCAGCTGGTAGAGCTTGATGAGATAAGAAGAGTAGCCCAAAACCAAAATGTGATTTTTCAGGCACAAATGAAGTATTTATTTGATAGAAAAGCAAAAGATAGAAAATTTGAAGAAAATGATCTAGTGGTAATGTGGAATACAAGGTGTCAGGAGAAGGGAAAACATGGGAAATTTGAAGCTTTATGGCTAGGACCCTTTGTTGTTATCGGTAAGAAAGGGGAAGATTCATATTACTTACCAAACATGACTGGTGAAGAACAAGAGTTGCCTATACATGGGAAATTCTTGAAGCACTTTTTCTCTTGAACAATACTGAGGATTAAGGGTTGCCAGTGCATGGACAACTCTTGACAATCCTATCAAAATTTTCTCCATGCACAGTAGTTTAGGAAATAAAAGGAACATGAATTTCCAGTACATGGACAATCCTGAAATTCCTTCAAAATAAACTTTTTCCATGTATAGTAGTATAGGATTATGTTCATTTCCACTTCCTTTCATTCCATCCTTCTCACTAATCCATAACCTTGAAATTTTGGTCTGCTCAACTAGAGATCTGGATCCTTGTAGTGTTCTCACAATCATCCATCCCCAGATGGAGCCACTGTTAGAACTATAAAATTTTGAAAATTTTATGGTTGTTTATACTCATTAGTTTCCTAAGAATCCTATACCATAAGTACAAGAATCTGTTTTGCATAACATATTTTCCCATGTTTTAGTCATTTGGTCCCATAGAATCCACCTGTCCCTAAGCATTTGAATGTATAAATCATATCGGCATAAGATGATGCAGGTCTCACCGATCCAAAAAAAAAAATTTATACTAACGCATGTCTTTTTTTAGTATATCGACAAGAGGTCTAGAATGTCATACCGATATGATTTCATCTGAGGATACACATCAGGAAGATGCAGTTCACAAGTCATAGGGAAAAAAAAGTTCTATCAGAAAGATAATGTTCATTGGGGTAATTTATATCTATCTTATGTGTGTCTTACCGACTGAAGCACAAAGAGATATGTCGCTCAGACTTGGGCCGTCAGAGTGAAGTCACATAGCATTCATCTGGTCTTGCCAATAAAGCGAAGGAGGATTTTGTCGATATGAGTTCATTGAGTCTTGTCGACCCCCTATGTCACACCGACAGAGTTGTATTGGTAAGGACTTGGTGATACGTTTTGATCATTGGTGAGACAGACTTCATCAGAGAGAGTTATGAAGGTCATACTGAGTGTTCTTCCATCGGCAAGAAAATCATTATGTCTCAGCGATCAGAAAATAGACTGAAGGAAATATCTCGATGAGACACAAAGTAAGAGGAGGAACGTCTGCCCGACTTAAAAAGTCATAGTGATAGGTTTGCATCAATGTGAGTCATAGTGACATACTCAAGACTGAAGGGACAGAACTATCAGGGAGACTCAAAACGTCGGAAAAACTACAAGATGTCTTAGCAGGTGTACGTTGGTAAAAGTTCAAACAAACAGATCGCTCGAGATTTGAATACGAAAGGGTGCATCCTTTCGTGCTGCTAATGTATAAATACCCATGTTTGACAGCGAATATAGGAGATAGAGAGATATCGAATAAAATATAGTAGATTACAATGTTTACAATTTTGAGACTATGATGCATGTATGAAACAATGTTGATATCAATGGAAGTCATTTGATTTGGTGGATGATTTCTGGTATCAATTGTTTGTTGTTTTAATTGAAAGTATTATTGAAGTTGTCTCCAAGGTTGATTTTTTCTAGTTATTTAAAATGATTTAACAAGAGTATATTTAGTTTATCAGTGCACACTTGTTGTATTTGTATGGTTTGATTAATTGGTTATTTCAAGGAAAGATTAAATCCTTTTGGTCAATCATAGTAATTAGGGAATCTCATTTGGATCATTAAGAAGAACTTGGTAATCATATTCTTGCATGTTTATATAAGTTATAAACTCAAATTTATATGCCAAACAATTAGAGTATCTGTCAGAAAGAAGTTACTTATTTCAGGTCTTTCATTTGACTCTATACACCCAATAAGGCACTAGTCTCTACCATTCCACTGTTTAGTTTCATTCATTTTTACATATGAGCACATTAGATCTTACCATTGACATTGCTTATACAATTTACACCAAAATAAAACTCTTTTAACCACTCCCATTTGCCATTGTGGGTAGATTACAATAAAAAATAAACAAAATTCAAGCCTGCTTCATTGTTATAGGTAAACCTACCTAGGTCTAGCAGCACTTGAAGAGCAAAAGGTTCAAATCATTTGACCTTGTTTGTTACCTTGAAACATTGTGAGAGCCTGGCAACCTCTCGTGGTTCAATCCTATGTTTTTTAGAGAAAATTTCACCGAATGCCATCTGATTTTACAACAAATGAGCCTTGTGTGACTTGATTGAATCGATGGATCTATTACAATGGCACAAAGTGTAATAGATGAAATTTTACTAACTACTCGTACTGAAATGTGAGATGTGAATGTTTGAATAATATTTTATAAAATTCTAAAATGGAATTGGTGTGACCAGTGCCTACTTTCATTGGGCTAATGGAGTCAAGAGGTAGATGATATGTGTTTCCCCTTTTTGGCTTAACTCTAGTTGCTAGGCACTTTGAGAATGAGGTTCTATGACTAGCATAAAACTTCACTAAATTTATGACTTGCATAAATTTTGTTGGAATATTTTCTTACCAGGTTCTTCTTCAATTATCCAAAAGAAATCTTTAAATCACTGTGATTCATCCAAAAGAATTTAAATCTGACTTATAAACACCAATCAATTAATTCACACAAAATGGGAATACATTTTGATAAATCACAAATATACTTGATATATGATTTAAATGATTAAAAGACCTCAAGTTGGAGACAACCAGATAAAAATGTAAATAATTGCATCACAACAATTGAACACCAAGAAATGATTTCACCAAATTTATGTATTATTCTCCATTATATAATTTTAAAAGATTTTAAAATATACAGCATGATGTTCTGTTTTGGAAATAGTTCACCCTATCCAACTACCTAATCTACTGCTTATTTTTCTCCTAAATTGGCAACTCTGCTAGGGAATAACATCAAAAAATTCAATTCCAGCCTATCCATCCATAGAGTCAATAAAGTTCTGAAATTAGTCTTTAACCAAAGGTTCACAATTGTTTCATTTGCACTCCCCATCCGAGTCACACACCTAACAAATTGGTGACTGTACTGGGGAATAACATCAAAAAATTCAGTTCCAGCCTTTCCATTTAAAGAGTCAATATAAATTTCACATTTGGAGTGAGGAGATTTTGCTGGGGAAAATCAAAAATAATTTTAAAAAGAATCATTTTCCTACTTTTTGAAAAGTAGGTGGCGACTCTGGAAAAAACTTGATGAAAAATACTTGGAGCAATACAATTTCTAATCAAAATGGGTTGTCTTCAAAGTTTAAAAGGCCTCATTGTCCCAACCCACCCACCTCAATATCCTACACACCACAGTCCAACCTATATCCATTATCATCAATTTGCACCTGATGTGAAACCATCTATCTGTCTTCAAAAGATAAGCCACAGTCTTTTAAAAGAATTTTATGGCATAAGGAGACACAGAAAGAAATCTGGATGCTCTCTCTTCAACAAAATGGAAAAAAATTGTATACAAATACCTATTAATTACAAGCCTAACACATCCATTTTTATTGAGCAGTTCATGAAATTATATTGGCCTAATTCAATTCATTGGCCTGAGTCAGTAAAACCAGTCACTTTTGACCAAGTAGATGTGCTAATTGAAAACATTGATAAGCAGAGGTATGAGGATGGTGCCAATCATGTCATTGATGAATATGTAGAAATTTACCAATCACTGCAAACAAATATGGACTCTTTTGAAAATACATGTCAACATCAGTAGCTTGAGGAGGAGGAAGATGAGTATGTACATACTCAAAGAGAAGACTCCATTGCAGAATCAGAATGTGGAATTTCCCCCTTCGATGCATTTCTTGACATAAGGAGATATGAAGGAGAAGATAAAATCTCTCTATACAATAGGATGACAAATATCTTTATGCAAATACCTTCTCATTATGGGCCTACAAGGGCCCTGTTTGTTGCATAGTTTGTAAGAGCATGGAAGCCTGAATTAGTTTATTGGTCCGAGTCATCAAAATAGTGTGCCTTTGACCAAGTAAATAAATTTATTGATGCCATGCAAAGAAAAAAGAATGTGGACACTGTCAATGATGAATCTAATAGTGATATTATGGATGATCAAATAATGCAAAAAACAAAGGAAACGTGTGCAATTAAGATTTCCAATGACAATTATTTAGATTTGGAAGATGATGATGATATGGAAGATCAATCTTACATCTTGGATGAGGACTGCAATGATGAGGATGTTCTTGAAGATACACTTCTTGAGGAATACATTGGTGATAAAGCAAGTGAACATGAACAAATAGCACCTACGTTTTCAGATCAATGCCATGGTGACACAATTAATAATAAAGAAGAGTTCATGGAAGATAGCTTTTGTGAGAGTCAAGATGAAGAAATTTTAGAAGATGTCAATGAAGAAGCAAATCCATTTGACAAAGAACACATGACATATTCATCTGTAGCTGATAACCATGAGGACATGATTGATGAACAACAAGATTCCACATTTGAAAGTGGTTTTGAACTTTTTTCAAAACCATTGTATGATCAAGTACTAGAAGGATCTCAAATGAAAACCTGCCAAAATGTGCCACAAAATGATTTATTTGTGTTTTCGAGTCCACTCCATGATTAGGATGAAACATGCCCAAATGAAGATGAGAGTACATCAGCATGTGAAGAGAGTAACTATGATGATCTTGAAAATTGCTATGCTGATGAATTTGAAGTTAAAACAGAAGGGGATTGTGTATCATGCCATAATGAAGAAGAATTTGAGGACAATCATGTGAATCTTGATCTACAACAAGGATATATTTTCAGCTCTTATGGAGATCAAGAAGAGGGAGAAATAATGGAAGATATGGAATAAGAAACATGTTCAATCAGCAGTGAGCAAATTTCAGATTTGCTAACTCTTGAATACTAGAGATGTGCACACAAGGATGATTCTAAAGTCTTGTGTCCAGCCTACATTTTCTTTGACAGTGAAAGTACTTTGTGCGATGATTCATATGACTCCATGTACATTTCTCAAAATGATGTAGAAACCTTTGAAGCTGATAAAAAATCTATATCTATTCAAGAAGAGATATGTGATTTAGAAATTTTTGGCTCATGTGGATAAGAAATTTATTTGCATACCAAGGATGATCAAAGTCCAACATTGATTGGTTCAGATATGCATGATAATGAGGATATGAATCATAATTCATTATCATCTCCAAATGGTGATATGGAAGAGGTGCAAACTATTTTAGATTTGTTTGTCTCAAACAGTGTTGCTATGACAAAACATTCAGATTTGTGTGAGAAGCATTCAAATGTTGAGATGAGTGACATAGATGATCATGATTGTTTCTCTTCTCATGCACATGAAATTTTTATTCCTTGGTTGCATAATGATTGCAAATTCCTTGTGCACATCAATCTCAGTTATATGATGAACAAATAATTTTTTCAGTTTTCAAATCAGCAAGGATATCATTTCATGATGCATGACTCAAATCAGAATGGGGGAAGGAGTTGCAAGTATCTTTATGACATCAAGATTATCAAGGAATATTACATGAATACTTTCAAGGAGAGTTCACTGAGTTCAAATAAGAATAAAATTTATGACAGAGGAAAGTATGGGCCTTTCTTTTGGGTGGGCTTGAGCCATCATTTATTGTTTGAATTTTAGACCATAACAGTTCAAAACAAAAATGAAGTTTAATTTTGTTACAAAAGGGGTGAAACAATTGGTCTACTCTTCCAGTGATCTAGATTCTTGTAATGATCTCACAATCATTCATCCCTAGACAAAGCCACTATTGGAGCCTAAAATTTCATGCAAATTTTAGGTTCCCATATTCAAAAAATTGATTTTAACACTCAAGAGTATAGTTGAAAATATTTGCTCGAATGGCTCACTTTGAAAAATCACAGAACGAAGTAAATAAAATTTCAAGAAAAATCACATTGCAGACATGTTCAGTTACCATATGGGAGTATCTCTGCAGATTTTTAGTTTCATACGATTTGATTTGACAAAGTTTCAGAATAGCCCATTGCAGCCTATTCAAGTAGAATAGCCCTTCATGAGATGGGGCATTGATTTTATAGGTGCCATTAACCCACCTTCAAGTGCAGGACACAAGTGGGTGCTTACTGCAACTGATTATTTCACCCAATGGACTGAAGCAATGGCTTTGAAACAAGCCAATGAAAATGATGTTTTAAACTTTTATGATGATTTAGTAACCAAATTTGTGGTACCTGAATCAATCATTTATGATAATGCTTTGGCATTTTTTGGGTTAAGAGTAAGTTATTGGGCTGTAAAAAAATGATATTCATTTGAATACCTCATCAAATTATTACCCTCAAGGTAATGGTTTGGCTGAGTCAACCAATAAGAATCTGATCAGAATCATCAAAAGGATTTTCAAGGATAACTAAAGAACTTGGCATAAAAAGTTAAAATATGCCTTGTGGGAAGATAGGATAATATCAAAGAAGTCCATTGGAAACTCCCCTTATATACTGGTCTATGGTAAAGAGGCAAGGATTCCTTTATCAGTTGAGCTTCCATCTCTTAACATAATGAACCAGCTTGAAATGTTTGAAGAGGAGAACCCAATGGTTGTCTGATATGCACAACTCATGGAGTTGGATGAAACCAGAGATAGAGCCATGAAAAAAATGGAGTTGCATCAACTCCATACAAAGAGGGTGTTTGATAAAAGAGCAACACCCAAAGTGTTTAAAGAATGAGATGTTGTTCTCAAATGGGATGAGTTAAAGAGTAGGCTTGGAAAGTATACTAAGTTTGATAGCATGTGTAGTGGCCTGTTTGTCATTACTAAGTGCAAGGAGCACAATGCTTTTCAGCTGTCATCAATGGGATTCACCTAAAATCTATTTTGAGGTATGATCTAAACTTTCTTTGTACATATTAGAGTTAGGTTTTGTTTCCTCTAAGTGTTGATGCACATTAGTTAAATGTTTTTCAGTTTTCCCTAAGTGTTGTTTCACACAATTAAGTGGTAGTTTTCATTCTGCATTGTTGGTTTTTCTTTGTTTTCAAAGTGTTTCTTGTTGGTTTGATGAGTTACAGCTATTTGCAATGTTGTTTTTAAGTGGTGTTGGTTTTCTGAGTGACACTGTGCCCAATAGATAAGCTTAGGTAGGTGGTCTCATGTTTAGTAGGCAAACATATAGCAGATGTCACCAAAAATGTTACCTAATTTTTAGCTTTAAGCTGAAATCAAGTAACTTAGTGTTTTTTCTTTTCATGTTGTTTAAACATTTAAAAGATAAACCCTAAAACTACTAGTTTCAATATGCATGAAGGAGTGATTGTCAATAAGTAGATTACATTTTTTCATTTCAATGTTGCAATTACACCAAATGAGAAAGAGAATCATAGATATACAAATGTAGTCTTTTATTGATAATCCTAAAATGTACATGTCCCTCACAAGCCAAGGGACTAACTCTCTTATTCAATGAATATATGAAGAAATTCATACATCAATAAGTAAAGGAAATAAATAATGTGCATACAAGAATGGAACCAGTCATTTCCTGAGAATGATTGGTTACGAGTTCCCTGATTGCTCACTGTTGCTGCCCCCCAAGCTACTTGTGTCATCCCCAGCTCCATAGTGCTCCTCACCCCTGCATCTAAAAAAAGCATGATGTTAGAGCAAAGCTCTAAGCAATGAAAGATTCAATCCTTATATACACACCTATCTATGCATGTATAAACTGATCCATAAGTGCATTAAATAAGCATGCAAACCTTGCATGTCTCAGAAAACAATGAAGTCATCAAACACATTCAACATATGCATTTATTTTCTAACTGTTTACTTCATGCGCAGATTTAGGACAAGTCTGGTTATTGTTCCGATTCAGATTAAATGGAGCATGTGGGTTAATTGTGGCTCCCATGAGGGTAGAGCTCGGCATGCTTTGAAAGAAGAGGAAATTGAGCAACTTGATCAAAGATTTACCTATTATCAATGCATTACATCAATATGGAATCACACCAGATGATCAACATTCATTATCAAATTCAAAAGATGCAACATATTGTCTTGATATGTCCTTCAATCTTCTTAACAAGATCCATGATCTGTTTATAAAGGAAGTGACTTCATAGATGCATCAAGTTCAATTATGCATCTTTTAAAAAATGAGGAAGCATTTCAAGTTGTTTACAAGCCCCTCTCACCATAACCCTATTGGGAAATCGCACATCACATAGGAAAGTGAGCTATTAGGTCACTCACTTATGTGACAGGTGGTTGTCCAATAAAGTTAGAATGAGGAGATTGTGTGTATTTATTACACATAACATAAGCAAGAGCAATGGTTGAATCAAGGTCATGATACAGTACAAGGAAACCACCTTTTCAAGAGCTATAGGAGGCAAAGGGGATTGATATTATTCAATCATGGGTGTACTTGTGAAAATGAATGCAATAGGTAAGGGTCATTTTCATTGATAAGGATAGCAGTAAACAATGCATGATATAATGGTCTCATGAAGGACAACAATGATGGATGTATACTACATGATAGTAGAGGTAGCTACCATATTAAAAAATGGAGCAAACGAGCCATGCAATGAGGAGTATAGCCAACTAAAAACAAACATTAGTTGCATATACATCAAGAAGCTTACAATTTGACAAGCATGGGGAAGTATTCAAAACAAAGCATAATTGTTTTCATGGAAAAATAAACATGGTCATCTATGTTGTTGCCCTCATAAGTTAGATGAATGAAAGTTATATGTTGTCCTTTAGATTGAGAACATGATAAGCTTAAAATCATTCCAAGCATGTCAAACAGGACATCAACAAAAAAAAAATCTGAAGTTACACAAGGCTCTATTCAAGGCCTTCTCAATCAAACATTAGACAAACAAGTTGCCAAATAACATTCAATGCATGATGTTTTAAGGAAAGGCACAAAAGGAAAAGACATTCAAGAAACATCAACTATTGTTGATATAGATAATATGCTTATTTAAAACGTGTCATTACAAGAGGTTTATGACATCAATGGTGCCCTCATATGATGTGATCAAGATACAATTCCTATGCTCACAACCTTCCATTCAGGGGTTTTGGTCATCATGATTGATCCAACATGGATCATGATTGCATACAAGAAATGGAAAGTTACAAATGACAATTAAGCAGTCATAATTCAGGAGAGGTCTCATTTTGGAAGCCAAGTAAATGGTACAAGTGCATATGAACAACAATAAAAAAATCAGCAACAAGTAGTGAAGGAAGCAAAGCACAATTAAATTTTTACCTTGTCATAACATTGATCATCCATTTCAGCAATAGGTTGTAATGGTGAAGGCATATACTTGCACAGGGGTGTTTTTAATGAAGATATTCAGTATAAAAACTATCATAAATCATGGTGCTTCAAGGGAATAGAGCATATGCATGAATAAGAGTAGGACCATTAAAGGCTACAGGTTTGTCTTCATGTTATCTATGAATTTGAAAAAACAAATCTACACTGGGTAACAACATGACTATAGCCATGAAATGGATTGTAGTGAGATAAATAATATAAATGGTTGCTACCACTATCTCATTTTCTCTTTGGACGGTCATTACTAAGTCCTAACAAGTGAATAGCAAAGGGATAGGTGTCAATAATATACCTTCATCATACAGGTCCCAAACCTTTGGTGATCTCATCGACCCAATAAGGCATTGCTTAAAATCATCTCATATCTTCTTGACAAAATAAAAAGGAGGACAGATGTATCCAATTGCAAGAAGAGAGCAATGTCCAAGGGAGGGGTAGTACCATCATCTTAGGTACCATTGCTGCAAAATAATAAATGAAAATCCTTGTGTTTGTATGCATGGAGGTCCTAAAGCATGCTTTGGGTAAGGTGCATTCATGGCATCTTTTGGTGAAAGGTTTCCCAAGCATGAGCAAAGATCCAATGTTTATTGCTACACATATGATTCAGCCATACAAATGCAATAAGAATAAAATGACAAAAATAGATAGGCATCATTGTCTACTGTGGGGAAAGAGAGTGGTGGGTTGAGGCACACAAAAGGAATGGGGAGGCTAATAGTCTCTCATGATCAGAAAAGGAGAAAAGAATCCAGTAGTGGGAGGCAAGGAACAAAAATGGATTGTTATTGTGCTTTTCATGGTACCTATATATGCCACTAAATCAGTACTATCTCTATGGAATCCAAGATTTTCAATAGAATGTGAGATTTTGAGTGTGGAATAGAGGATATTCACAGTGACCAAACCCATTTTGGGGTTTTTATTTTCAAAAAACATTCTACATAAATGAAATACATTGCAAACAAACAATTTAGATGCTCTTTGAAAAAAGCTTGTTTTGCTACAATTTGAAGTTTTATAAACTTGTTTGTTGATAAGGATGCAAAGAGAATTCTAGTATAAACATCAACTCAATTTTTAGTGCAATAAAATGGACCATCTCATGTGGCTATTTATTCAGAGCAGATACAGTGCAATTTTTCATGGAGACTCATTTTTTGAGCAAATCTGAAGTTGTTTTCAAATTGAAAACATACATTTGGATTCACCATAAAATCTATGAAAGAAATGAAAATAGGGTAAAACATTCTATTGGAGTAAAAAATGAAAAGCCATGGTGAAAATTGGCCTTTTCCTACAAATATGAAAAAACCCACTTCGGGTTTCGATAAATAGAGCAACATTGCTATTTTCTACATAAAAATGGAGAGAATTTACAAAATCATCTGCATTTCTTGCAACAAATCTGAAATTTTTCAAAGAAATCATGTAACCCACTTGGGTTCTCTACTAACAGTTGTAGATTCAACAAATATACATGCTACAGGAAACCCAAATAGGGGTTTTTCACAAAAATGCAGAATGAAGCAGAAAATCATGAATACAAGAAGACCCGATTTGAAAAATGGAGGTCAACCCACAACTGGTTCTTTCTTTTCTACATTGCAAGAAGCCCATATGTGTTGTTATGATTTGTTAATACAAAGAAGAAATCAAAAGAATACATGAGGGTTTTTAGGAAATGAGCACAAAAGACTTTGTTCATGTTCAAGGCCACTACCAGTGAGTCTTTTTCTTCAGGAAATCAATAGAAACAACACAAGGGAGTATCCTTATTAAAAATATAGAGAAGAAGCAAGCATTTTATGCTTTATTCTTAAGGAAGAAACAAGAATATGGGTCGTTTTGCACATAATCAACAAGAATGGAGTCATTCAGCTCACCTGAGCTTTTTCTCACAAATTTCTTGCAAAAATTTTGAGCTTTTGCTTCTAATAAAGCTTCATTGAGTCCTCATGGTGGTTATTAACAAGTGAAACAACAAACAGAGAGAACGAATGACATAATATGGATCAAAAAATTGTCCATGGTCGCGGCCTGTAAGTCTAAAACATGGCCTCCAGGTGGAAAAAATGCAAATTTATACCAAATAAATGCTTTTACCTATGATTTCATGTAAGAAAACGTTAAAAATTTGACAGAATCAGCTAGTCTGCACCATTTTCTTGTGTTTTTTCCAAACCCCATGGTGGCAGAGCTTTGCTCTAGATTCTTCAATGACCAAATGATGATTTTTTTCCATCATTTCGGTGTTTGGTTATTTAGGGTTTGACCTCCTTTGGATTTTGATGGGATTTTTATCCCATGTTTTAAATCAAACACATGGAAAATACAATGGGGCCAAAATATGTATGTTATCACTTAGAAATTTTATGCCTTAAGGATTTTTCCCTTTATTTCAACTTATTGCTAAGTGTTTTCAAACATACAACACATGGAGTGTGCAATGCAATATGGAGTGTACCATAACCTATGTGATATGCCTTGTGCTTTCCCAACATCATGTGACTTGGAATATGCTTTCCAAGGGACTTGGAGGTCGGCCATATTGGCCAAGTGTTGTTGAACACTATAATGCCTTTGCAAAACAATGTGTATGACCATGTGTGAGTAAAATGGAGAATATGGTAAGTTGATAGTTAAAGTGTCTTAGAAGCTTTTGAAAGCTTTTAGCCATAACATTATATGTTGCATTTGTTTCCAAATTTTGAGGATGTCATATGAGTGATTTGAAAATCACTTTTAGTTCCTTTTAATACAAATGTAATACATATTAATGGTGGGGCCCTTTGTCTTGTGCTTAATTGTCAAGTGACTTGTTAAGTGATGTTTTATGAATCACCTAACAAGGTCATTATCTTTAATGTTTTAAAAGCCATGTGTTTTCAAAGAACACACATATTGCATGATGGAGAATGTGGTCAAGTATTGTATGAGGACCAATGTTGACTTGCAGAAGTGTGAGATGTGTGGGATGTTGTTTTAATTGATTTTGATGAAAGGGAGGCTAGGTGCAGCCATTTTTTGTCACATTTTTGGGGTGACTATTGACTTAGCCTATTTTTTCTTCACGTGGAGGACATTTTGGAGAGTTCTAGAAGGTCTTTTTGGGCCTTTTCTGTTTTATCTGACCAAAATCTTCTAGAAACACTTGTGTGAGTGGTTTTGATGGTTTTGGCTTAAGTATGTTCATTTTGAACATTTGAGGTAGTTGTTTCTTTTCCAGCAAGAGGATAGCTTACTTTCTTGGAGTTATTTTCATGGAGATGTATTGTAACTCAGACAAACCTAATACATAGTAAGCACTTTGAATTAATAAATTGGAGCATTTTTATCTTCTCTCTTCATGTTTTATGGTATGTCATTAATGGTTGATCAGTCTGTTTTGTGAAAAGTCTCTTTCCTTACAAACTTGTCACATGTTTCATGCATCCATTTGACATAACATGTATGTTTACAGGTTATAAATTGTGTTTTTTAATGGTGTTATTGACTGTGAAAATCTATTTTCCTTTTGAAAGCATTGTTATAGACCTCTTTATAAAATATTGATGTGAACTGTATTGGAAAGGGAGTTGTGTGAGTTAGCTTTGAGATATTAATTTAAATGTGTAAGGCTATTAGAAGGTCTAGGTTGTTTTGGTGTATCACCTTAGTTTCTTTCCAACATTAGGTTTATTTTATGCAAATTCTTACCCTTATCTCAAAGATTAAGTAGTTAGGTGGCATCAAAAGGGGAAGCCAACCCTTATCGCTAGAGGTCTGCTTTCAAACAAGCTACCCACAACCTAAAAGCAATCCCATATTAGTCCAAATCTGCTAAGTTCACTTAAGGCTTAGCAAACAAGGTGCAGATTTGGGGAGCTAACAATTGTCCAAAGAGAAAATTGACAAACTTGAGAAAAGAAAGAACTAGACTAAAACTATGGAGGATTGGTTCCAATAGGTCCTATATGCTGGAAACATTGGCATTAATCGTGCTATCAAGACAACAAATAAGTTTTTGGAAGTACAAAGACACCTAGAGGGCATGAGGAAGTTCCGCATTTACTTCCCGGGAATATATGGGTCCACTTATCATAAACTTGAGGTCATCCTTAAGCTGCCTCAAAAAACATGGGAAGAGGAGCTTGCATTCGCGGAGGACGATCACTGGCTGGTGGATATGTGGAAGATGGACTTCAACCATAGAAAGGAGATATTGGAGAAGGTACTCTGTAAGGTGGATCCTGACATTCATTTAGCAAGGGATGTTAGGGAAGATTGTGTTCAATATTTGAAATTAATGACAGGCTATGATATGCCCACCATTGAAATTGACCCAGAAAAGATAAAGCCTTATTTCCAAAAGAGGGTAGAAGATGGAATGTTGGGCGAGCTCACCAAGGATTTCATGAGTTTTTCTACTCGGGATTTCACCCAATCTAAGCAGGTCAAGGACAACACTTCCAAGTATGATGGAAATTGGGATACACTCACATGCCGATCCAAGCAGTGGAACTACCTGGTGCTCCAATCCAACATAATGGAGATTGATAAGCTCCAAGCATTAATCAACAAGCTTATGGAGTATGCCACTTTGAAAAAGTAGGAAGGAAACCCAATCATTGATTGCAATCTCCTCATGGGGTAGCTGCTATGATAGGATGAAAATGAGTGTTAGAAAATGAACAACAAACCAAAGAGTGTGAAACAACACTAAAAATACCCTACACTTCAAGATTAGCCTAAAGATTAACTAAGCAAAGCAAAATGAAATATTTCACCTTGTTGTAGTTGTCCCTTTGGTTGGCCCTTTGATCTTCGATATTCTATGTTCCTTTGATGGAAAAGGATGCAAGATATAAGATGGGATGAAGATGGAAAGATGAGTGAAAATAAATGCAAGTATGAAAAATTGGCTAAGTATGGCTCAAGAAATTTTTTTGCAAGAGTTTGGCTAGCATGAATGATCTCCCCCCAAAATGAGAGAAAAGAGGGGGTATTTATAGAGATTTTGGAATTCTCTAGGGAAATGGATGGTTGATATTGAACCACCAAAATCAAGATGTAGGGCTAAGGTGAGTTGAGAACTCAAAAACCCTCACATCTTGACATGTGGCATGTGAAGTGGTTTGAAAAAGATGTGTACATGAGGTGGAAGGAGAGTACATGACATGGAAGTAGTACATAATACCTTGGAATTGGACAAGATCTCCTCATAAAGGAGGTCCTTGTCCCCATGTGGGTGAAAGGACATGTGAGGAATTAAAAATTCCTCAAATATTCACATGGGGATGAGAGAAGGAATTTAAAATTCCTTGGAATGCATTGGAAGATTAAATGGGGGAAAGGGGTGCCTTCTCCAAAAAGAAAAAAACATTTAATAGGGTTGACTTGGGACACATGACATGGAGATTAGGTTGACCTAATTAAGTGATTAAGATTGTGCAAGTACTTGATTAGACAAATTAATGACATATTAGAAGAGGGTTAGATTTCACATGTGACTTGATGTGACAAGTCAAATATCACATGGGGAAGATAAAAATGAATTTAATATTCCTTGGAAGGATAAAAGGAATTAAAAATTCATTGAGGGGTTGATTAGGCTAGTTAATGAAGGATTAGAGGAGGGTTAAGTGGCTAAGAGAGATTAGAGGCCAACTTGTAAAAGTTAGAGGATGTGACACATCCTAATCAAGGATTAGGCATGTGCACATCCCTAATGATAAGATTAGGAGAATAATTAGGATTAAGAAAGGGATGCGACATGAAAGGAATTAAATAAATGGCATATTTATTTAATTCATTTGATGAAAGGGGGAAGGTGTTTAATTATTTAACTAGATACCTTAGGGATTAGAAGAACTTTAGAGGTATTAATTAAATAATAGTGATATTACTTAATTAATGCGGATAAAGGAATGTTTAGACAAAAGGGGAGAAATTTGGATAAATTAAGTGTCCAAGTTTAGGTATCTATAGTTGCAGCAAAGGAAATCAGCTAGAAGACAAAATGCTATAGTGCTACTATATAAGGACAAAATAGCCTGGAAAAGACAAGGATGTAATTTTAAATTGTAATATATTTGGGAGTAAGTGAAACCCTAGTTTGTAGTGAATCTTGGACACACAATGAAAATCAATCTTGGCCATTCATTTTTATTTTTGAACACTATAAATAGGGGGTCTCCTCTCATTTTCAAGAGAGAGTTGAGTTGTTGTAAAGGCATGCTGCAAAAAATTTAATAGAAGTTCATTGGCTTTTGGTGGAATCTTGAGTTTCTTTTGCATGTTACATGGTTCATCTCCCATAGTTAGTTGATTTAAATAGATTTTCTTTGTTTTTATTCATGATTTTGAATTACTTTGATAGATTAGTTAATGTTGTTCAATGGTTGTGTAGATTTCTATTGTGTTGATACCTTTCTTGTGCATATTTTTTGTTGTTTGTTAATGGTAGATAGTTGTGTAAAGTTAGTTTGGGCATAAACTAAAGCTACTCCAAACTTCTATCTTTTATTCATGCATGTTTTATGGTGAATTAATGGTTGAATATTTGTAATCCTTAGAAGTTTGCATAAGTTTCGTGATACTATGAGTCAATCTAGTTAAGTGAAATTTTGTTTTGAGGAAGTTGTCCATAGTAGAACCCTCCAAGATCACTGTTCATTGCTAGTTTTAGGTCCAAGAACCTCTTCTCTTCCCTGCCCTTTTCCTTTTTTTTTCAAGTAGCCTATGCTAAGGTTCATTGCACATTGTAAATCCAAATCTTAAGATAAAACAAGAGTTTATGATTATTTTTTAAACCTGGAGCAAATTGCACTCTAACTTCCCATCTTAAGAACTCCATTTTAAGATTCACCTTGTATCTAGCCAAACTTCATAAGCCACCCTATGATTGCTAGCAAAATCACATCAAACATCAACTGAGAAATCCCATGCACATCATAACCTAACACCCGAGAGACCTTGGGGTAGCGATTGGTAATTTGCTTGTGAATTTCTACCTTTCAAGAGAGGTCGTGCACCTACACACTGCATGTGTTGAGAAAGTGTACACAACACCCATAAACAAGTACATTGTAGCTTTTGAATAGAATCCTTCAATATTTTCTTAGGGATTTTTCATAGGTTGATAGTTGATCATCAAAATTTGAGGGAAAACATCATTTTGCAACAAATGGAGAAGGGAAATGAAGGTCAATCATGGAGGGAATGAAGGCTATTTGGTGAAGTTTTTCCTTCGTTTTTATGTATTTTTACTCCATTGTACTTCATTGTTTAGCTAGGGTTTTGTTTGTGCATTTGTTTTCATGCTAACCTGAATTTTTTCCTTAGTTACAAATACAATTTTTTAAATTCGAGCACATAAAAGTGGCCTTTAAGGACTCTTGAAAAAGTTTATGCTTGATTTTTTATATTTTAAAATTTTGGTTTGATAATTTTTTTATAAGTATAAGACCACAAATAGAATTGTTGAATTTTTCTTAAAAAATGAGGTCCATGGGATGTTTTTTTTTTTTTTTAGACTGTAGGAATCGGGTAGCACGACCCCCTATAAACTGCAGGTGCGTCTGGTAAACTTTTTAACGTGACCGGCGGCGCTGGTGCGACATGCCCTCCGGTACCACGGGGGTGGGGGAGACTAGAACTTGTGACCAACCTCCTGCTACAGGTAAGATTTAGCCAACCAAGCTAGGGCCCCAACCCTGGTCCATGGGATGTTACAAAACAAAAAATAATTTGATTTTTTCCCTCAAATAGCTAACTTCAATATCTAGTGCATGCAAAAAAATTGATGAATATTTTTTTATAATAACATTTTAAAGTCAAACTTTACCATAACATCATAGATTTCATGGGACATCAAATTTTGTCTAATTTTTTTATCATTTTAAAAAACTTATACCCTTTTGGAGAGGATTCTCTCCACTAGTGCACCGTATATTTTTTTAAAAAAATAAATATTTTTTATTTTTTATTTTTCTTTTTAAATATAATCAGCCTCATGTTTCATTATAAAAACCTACCTACAATAATTTTTTTTTTTAAATCATAATAAAACTACTCAAAATATAAAAAAAAATTGGATTCAAGACTCTGAACTCTACAAAATGGTACTTTTAAATTTTCATGAATGTACCCCTAGTTGGAAAAATTTAGAGTTTAAGTGAATTTTTTTTAATTTTCCCAAAAGGAGGGGTTAAATTACCATATAAGTAGCCACATATAATTTCATGCAAAAGATTTTTAACCGAAACACTTTCAACTAAAATGGTTTTAATCAAAACACTTTCAACTAAAAGGGTTTTGCTCGATATTTTACATATAAATTCAACTGAAGTTCAAATTTTTATAAGAAAAAAACATTTTATAGTTTCAAGTGAAATGGTTTCTGATGCAAGAGCATTCAGGTCCACAAGAAATCCAACATCAATGAGAAAAATTTTTGGTTTGTTTTCAATTTTAGTTCAATTTTGATTCAATTTTGGGTTGTGCAACTTCTTTTTTGGGTTTTTCCTTCAAGAGGATTTTCAAAAACACTTTGGTCAAATTAATAACATCACATTGTAGAAGAGATTAATGGGTATTTGTAGTTTAGATTTGGTGAAAATTGGGAAAAAATTGACTAAGTTATGCTCATGCGAAGCTTTGGTTTACTGCTAGACTTTTGTGGAGATTTGCTACTGAACTAGGTCATTTTCAACTAGCTCTATAGTATTTTCCTGCATAACTTGTATTGAATCTACTTTTTACATTTTACGAGAATCTCATGGCCAACTAGCTTTATGTAAATTCCTTGCCTGTCTGAATTTTTGGGAATTTCACGTGCAGTTGGCATTTGTGGGAACCTTGTAACCAACTAGCTTGTAGGAACTTCTTTCCCATGTAATTTTTCAAAAATATTAAATGTGGTTGAAACTTATAGGTAAACTCAAGTGAACTAAAAATTTAAAAAATTTAATCAACTTGTTCAGTTGAACAGTTTTGACATGATGATGTCGGCATTGTATGGTTGCAGATGAATACGATTGAACTAGATAAGTGCACTATTTAAAAGTTTTAGCTCAATAGGAAAAGGAACTTCCACAAGATATGATGAAGATGAAGTAATCATGACATCACCCAGGTATGGAGTGTAATTTTTACCAATAGAACTTGCCAACTGAGTCTATTCTTATATTACTATTTTGATGGACACTAGATATTGGAAAACTAATGCAATCATGATGTTAGCAAAGTTCAAAGTGTTGGGATTCTCTATGCAATTAAAGCTAATACAATTATGATAGCAAAGTTCAAATTGTTGGGCTTCTCTATGTAGTTTAACTAACTATTTGTGAGTACTTGATAGAAAACCAAACATTTGTAGGAACCTAAAAATGAAAGACATTTTTGAGAACCCAATAGTGAACCAAATATGCAAATTTTTCTAACTAAACTGACTATTTGCAACAAATGAGCAATGAACTAGACTTTGTGAAGTTTTTTATTTGAATTAGATTTTCTACCCTATAGATCATTTTAGTTGTTGTAACCACCTGATCTCGAAATAGTTCAACTTCCTTAGAGTCCAAAATATAAAAAAAGTTGTGTAAGATCTTTGAAAGCATTTTTTTGGGAAGGAAGAAAAAAGAGGCTTCTTAGAGAAAGGAAGAGGCTTAAGAATTGAAGTGGGAATGTTCTTGAATGTTTTCATGTGCAGAAATACTTCCTAATAACAAAGGCTCAAATCCATGCTATAGTTGTAGAAGAAAAGATGAGGGAAGAATAGGTTTTCCTTCAAAAGAGTAGATGAAAGAGGTTTAGATAGCAGAGTGTTTCCAAGTGAGCAACGTGCACCAGAAGAGGTCAAGAAAGTTATCACTAAGAAAAATCAATGAAAAGTGAGAGTGAAAAGAAAGGTATGATGAAAGATTGAAGAATGAAGAGCAAAACAAAGAAGTAGATATGGAAGGAAAAGAAATGAATGGTGAAGAAATTACAAAAAAGGAATTTGAAGAAGGTGCAACAAGTATAGAAGATTTGTGGGCACAATTTTTAGTGATAGGACAAGAGTCGATGGAGAAGCTCACTAGTGAAGGTATGAAGAAAAATGGGACAACGAAAAATACAAAGATGAAGTTGGCAGCTGATGATAAAGAAGCTATTGCTATGGAAAAGGAAAATAAGATTGACCTACTACCTTCAGGAACAACTTGGAAGAATCTTGAGGAGAACACATGCAAGGTAAACAATAAGCAAGTTTTTTTTGATGATTTAAGGAATGATGCTTTTGAATCTTTGCATGAAATTATTGATGGAAATAGTTTAAAGAAAGAAGATAAAAATGATACATATGAACATGAGATGGAGGTTTGGAGTCTTATGGATGAAAAAGACATAGGAAGGAGAAGATACAAAAATAAAATGACAAACAAATGAAAACAACTTGAAAACAACTTGAAAACATGGTTGTTGTTCCAAAGCGATGTTGGAAGACGCAGAAGAAAATAATAGAAAAATACTTTCTAGTTGATTCACTCATGTGTGGGAGCACATGTTTTGTCCCTTGGGGAGCCTGATGTAGGGCATCAAACCTCATCAATTTTGGCTCAAAAAATTTGGTTTGTTTTATTGCTTTTCCAATTTTCTCTCCTTCCTAGTAACCCGTGACAAGTGGCCATTTCTTGAGGCAACATGATGTTGTTTGGTTCATTCTTATTGATCTTGCTGATTGGAAGACAATTATAATGGTGGAAAAAAAGGTAATCATCGTGTGGAAAAAAGAAATGATTTTTTTGGTGAATAAGGAGGAAAACAAATTTTTGTTTCAAAAAGAAGCAATTCTAGAGAAAAGAAGAAAGCATTGAATCAGTGGAGAAGGGTTGACGAAAAAGAAGAGGAAGGCGTTGGCGTTAGTGAACAATGGAGAACCAATTGTTGAAGACAGGAAAGGTTGATTCTGAGGTAGCATTTAGGAGGTGGTTTTTGGGAATGAAAGGGGAGGAAACTCCAACGTGGAGGGAAGAGAGTTTAGCGTCGAAAATAAAGAAATAGTTGACACATGGCACTGGGATGAGAAGATGAAAGTTGAGTTTCAGATAAAATGTAGATAAAGTGGGTAAAGAGTTTGAATTGCATCACAAGTGCAGGAGAAATAAAGAAGTAAACACCCAACCATGCCTTAATAGGAAGAAGATGAGGGGAGGGGTAGAGCTTGTAGGTTAAAGGAGAAAAGACAATTGAAATTCATAAATAAATTATAGTTAAAGTAAAGTGGGTGATGCTAGCTCGAAGAGGAGGAAAATGTGAAATATAGAGGCTTGGGGTTTGCATACGATGTAGTTAGTAAATTTAGTTGTCTTCTAGATTTGTTGTGATTGGAATATGAATGAAATTAGATTTATATTGTTTAGGTATAATTAGAATTAATCAATTGTTCATCTATGCTAATTTAATTCCAAATTAATCAAATTCATGAAATTTTTGGGTACATATTATAAAATCGAATGAATTTTGTGATCTAAGAAATTGTTCAAGTTGTGTGTGTGATTTTGTGTTCTATCAATACAAATGAGAGTATTATTTTATTTTGTAATATTCAAAGTTGCATTTCTCTTGCCAAGACTATATTTATGCATCAAAGAACAATGCATGTTAAAATCCATCTATACTTTTTAAAAAAAGTTCTCAATGATTAAATTACTCTTAAGCTATATCAATATTGAATGGATTCCAAGTTATGGTTGTGGAAACCCAAGCTTAAATCTAGTAGCCACTAATATCTGTGAAGTCTTAGGCTTGAATCTTAGCAACCACATTTATGAAACCTTTATGAAATGTAAAACTATCTACATTCTAAACAATGCTAGGGCCTCAAGGAGTTGTCACTAAGGAGGAGTGTGCCTGTAGATCATAGTGGTCAACTATTTTTTTAATATACATAAGGATTTATATACATTATGTATTATGTTCCTCTATATTTATTCTTTCAATTATAAAGCACTATACATCTAAGACGTAACAATGATTTTAAGACTTGTGAGTATTGGTTAAGACCTAAGGGCATTGTGTAAAGAACTTGGGGGAGATTATTTTGAGGAGGCTTGAGCTCTAATAAGGAACTCTAGAAGACACATTTGTGATCATAGTTGATAAAATTTGGTTTTAAATTGTGGCAAAAAAAATATTGTGTAGTGTTGAATATATGATTTTGATCTTGACATGTATTTTATCCATATATGTTTGTTAAATAAGTCTTTATTATGAAGAAACTTCATTTTTATTTTAAAAATGAAATTGACAATGTATGGATCCTATAAATACTAAAGGGTAGTGTTAGAGCAGTCCACATTCTTATAAGTTAGATAAATTAATTTGTTTACTAATAAATATTAAATTCACATTATTATTGTTAACTCACCAAAAATAGTCTCTCTCACTAATCCTCTATTATAAGGAGTATCAAAACCAAGTGGTATACACAATTCAAATACTGAGTAAGATAATTAATTTAGTGTTAACAAGGCTACTATAAATAAAAATATTGCATGTACATTTAAGACTTCTTATCTAATTAAATTGGCAAGGAAAAATCTCTTATCATTGAGGAATGCAGATAAAACATAGTAATGTTATCAATATATTTCTGTGTAACAAAAAGAGTATAAATGAGTGTTATTATCATCAAGTTTCTAACTTTTTATGCACATAAATTTCAAATAAATTATCTGGAGACAAATATTCTACACTTAAATCGGTTTATTCAAGTTAGGATAATAACTACATCTTAAATCAAGTACTAGGAATTAAGTTGTGATAAATCATTTTGGGGGGGGGCCTCTTATCAATGCTATTACTTTAGGACACATTTAAGAGTTTAAAGGAGACTGTCAAATAAATGTTGGTGTAATTAATTATTTAAATTCCACTAGCATAAGTTTACTTAGGTATAATAGTTAATTAATTCCTAGGTTACATTTACTAGGCAATTAGTTATAATTGGGCCATCCCCTTCACATGTATTTAGGATAAAATATTCCTTCTAGAAGGATGAGTTTTTTTTTTTTAGAAGTCTTATCCTATCTTCACATTACCCTGGTAGTTAGTTAGGATTCACATGTTAGATCAAGACACATGTCAGTATCATAATGCATACTACATTTCACTCTTGTTTATATATACAAGGAATTTGTACATTTGTAAATCATTCTATATCAATCTCATAATATAATCTCAATTTGCATGCCTAAGTTACAACACTTTCTTGTGGGTGATTTATCCTATGAAGCTATAGCTTCATATGATGATTGTGCATCCATAATTTCTACATGGTATCAGATCTTTTCCATTGAAGATTCATCTCAAGATCAAGAAAGTTGGGCTAGAGAGATTCATTACAGGCTAGTTGGCTCCACCTAGGGACCAACCTAATTTTTTGGTGCAAATTAGACTCTCCAACCTCGCCATTGTGCTCAAAAGGCCTCAAAACCCTAGGATCACCTACCCATTCATCAAAATTGGAGATATCAACTTGAGAGCCATTAGAGGTATTTTTTAGGGTTTGCAAATTCATACCATTTGGATTGTACAGTTTAAAAAAAAAAAAAAAAAATTCCCTATCCATTGTACTCTGTGGATTTTTTTTTTAGATTAGTAGACTTATTTTCAATTAATTCGGGCTTCTTCTATAGTTTTTTGGCAAAAAAAAAAATATTTGAAGTGACTACAATAATATTCCATAGTTAGCATTATAGGGTTTTTCTTTTACCAACAACATATATTTTTCCTCCATCGACATTAATATTTCACAGTCAGCATACATTTTGATTTATAAATTTATGCATAGTCAGTGTATATTCAAAATTTTATATTCGTCGACTATCACAAAGTCTGCAGCAATATGCTTTGTCAGTTACATTAATTTTTTGCAAGGAGTACTCTATGGTCGGCCACTTGGGGGTCCTTTCACTGGTCATTGTCACCCGTATTGCTAGCATCTTGTGTTCCCGCTAGCACGTTCATTGTCAATGTCTTTACCAGCCCATGCTTCCTCCCAATGCCAACCATTATCAACCAATCCACTCCCACTAACCACACCTTCATCGACGTGTCAATCCTAGCCCTCTCTACATGCACTGTGGTCACATACATGATCAAATGTTTTTTCCTCCAGTAGCCTTTTTTTGACTCACTTTAGCCTGAGGTCACATCAAGGACCAAGGGCTTTTTTTTTGCCCATGTGCTAATTTTTTGCACCTAATTAGCCTGTTAGGCCCTAATAGGGAAATGATCTTCTAAGGGGCATATCTTTTCACCGTGATCTCAAAAATCAACAAACAAGATATTGTTGGAAAGGTATTTCATTGAACTTTCCATTGGTGCCCTCCATTTTCTAAAATTATGTTGCTATAAAAAGATATAGTTAACTGAAGAAAAACCCTAATTTGGAATCAAAATCTCATATCTTCCTATCAAATTGTCAAAATTTGGTGATTCCAGTGGCATCCAAAAGCTATTTCAGTTTTTTTATCAATCCTTTCTTTTTGTTCAGTTTCAGCTCCAAGTGCTTTGCATTGGTTTTTTTCTATTTCGTGCACTTTGTCAAATACTTGGACATCTTGAAATTTGAAGAAGAGTTTATTGCATTGAGGGACATCATTTCAGTTGCATATCATTATTTGGAAGTTTCTATTCAATATTTAAGGTCAATATCTTTGTTATATTGGAGATTTGTCATAATTTGTTATGGGGTTTTCAAGTCATCCTTTACTGATAATGTTGGGAAAGGGAAACTATAGAAAATGGAGAGATTGCATCATACATCATCTTCAACCACTTTAATTGTTTCCACATTTGTATACTTTGGTTCTCTGTCCTGATAATTGTATCCAAAATTTTGCTTGGAATTGTTGAAAGTATGATGTTTTAGGGGTTATTGCAATGCATGTTGTTGATAATGTGTTGAAAACTATTGATCATTGTGACTATCCTCATACTCTTTGGACTAAGCTTTGGTAGATATATGGAGATACTAATACTCCATCATTTCTTGATGATCATGATTAAAAATGTCATATAACTCTTCATTCTTCAGATCGGATACCCCATGATGATATTGTTGTGCAAGAGTTTGATTGTTTGGAATACTTTCAATCTTTCAAAGAGGTTGACAAGGTTTCTTCAGAGGCTACTTCTTCTCCATCAAAGATAATTGATAGACCTTCACCTTTAATGATTCTTTATCCAGAGTCATTTATTGAAGCTTCCATCATTTATATTCATTAGGACATATTCAATTTTCCAGACATGGAATCAAAGGATGGCTTTGTTTCAAGTATTGCAGACTTGGATACTTCTACAAGTTTTTCTAGGAAATTCTTGAGGGGATTTCTCTCCTCTATGCAGATTCTATTTTGGAGAATTTTCTTGAGTCTCCACATTCCTTTGGTTGGACCTTGATTGGGGATCCTGATCTTGGTAAAACTACATTGGAGGCACTTGATTCCTCTTTAGATAATTCATACATGAGGCTTCCTCCCTCCAAATTCATTATGGAGTTGGAGTTTCTTTAGCATCTACCATTGGATTTTCTTCTTCTTAGCAGGAGACTTGTGGTTTGGACATATTTTTTGCTTCAAAGATCTTTTAGTGGTCATGAGGACACTTCATTCTGGGGGGTAAATCCACTCTCCATCTATTCCTTTAATCAAAGGATCGTCGTCTTGCATTCATTGGATCTTGTTCAACATCAGTTTTTGCATAGTCCTGGTTTGTCACCTTTTGGGCATGTACTTGATTTGATTGTGGCATCTTCATCTTCCTTGGGAAAGGAGACATATGAGCAGTTGTCAGAGACACAATCATCATCCATATTCATTCTTCTTTAGTTCAATTCCTATCTGAAATGGAAAGCATCCTTCCATTTCTAGTTGGTTTTGTTTCTTTTGAAAGGGAGACAAGTTGTTTGTTGAAATTGGAACATGTTTTGTCTATAGGAACTTACCATTTTTGTAGGTGATCACATATTATGGGGGGGATATATAGTCTCTCTCTTTCCCTCCTATGGGGGGCCTATTGATTGCATTGTATCTTTGTGATGGATGGTGTACTTGGGGGTATCATGGATTCATCCATCCTTCCTCATTTATCTAGATTTCATCTCCTTTTTGTAGAGGGGTTTTCTTCCCATAGGGTTTTCCCCTTTGCTCCATTTGTGGGAGATTAGTTGTATTTCATCTTCATGTGTAAAAGGGTACCTAAAATGGCCATCATGCAGCTGGGACCCATCATTCCATCATTGCATAATCATTGCATTTTCATTTCCTCCCTAATTCAAACTTATGGCGGGTGTTGGTGTAAATAATAATTTAAATTACACTAGCATAAGTTTACTTAGGCATAATATTTAATTAATTCCTAGGTTACATTTACTAGGCAATTAGTTATAATGGCGCCATCCCCATTCACATGTATTTAGGATAAAAGATTCCTTCTAGAAGGATGATTTATCTTTTCTAGAAGTCTTATCCTATCTTCACATCACCCTAGGTAGTTAGTTAGAGTTCACATGTCAACATCATAATGCATACTACATTTCACTCTTTCCTATATATACAAGGCATTTGTACATTTGTAAATCATTCTATCTCAATCTCATAATAGAATCTCAATTTCCATTCCTAAGTTGCAACACTCGTGTTGGTGATTTTCTTCTTGGAAAAGATCCTTTGAAGGTTGAAGCTTCATAGGATGATTGTGCATCCATAATTTCTACAATAAAAACATGTCTAAACAAAAAATTGGTGACATTTGTGTTAGATCCACATTAAAATGTGGGCATGACACCATTTTTCATCATTCTTGTATTTACTATCATTGTGAGACAGTGGTGATTTAAACCTGGGTGGAATGTAGGAATTCTAGTCAATCAAATATGAGTTGGGTAATCTCAATTTCTTGAACTACGAAGCCTCTTCCTAATACGTAGGCAAGGCTATCAAAGATGAGCCCTTGAGGACTTGGTCTGGCCCCTAGGTCTTTTTCTCTTATCTTTACTTTGAGATTACTATCGGTATATATTTTATCATGTTACATGCAATTTGAATTATGTTTCAATTTATTGATTAGTTAGTTGAATTAATTAGGCCTATCTTGATGATGTGGATTTTGTGTCTCCACTTGAACCTGATCATTATTGTCACAACAATTACTTACTTCACCAAGTTCTTATAATTGATTGCTCAAACGTTGTTATGCTTTCATGAAGTGCATGGATAGGAAGTGGCCTTTGTGAATCATGCATATGTTTGTGATCAAAATTTGAAATTTGTGCCTTGTCCTTAATTATATTTTGGTGTAAATTTTTTGGCATTATATTGTCTAACCTATATCCTATACTAAGATATAATATTCTAAAATTCTCCCCCTTTTTACATCAATCTAAACCAAGGATGGAACACTACAAAGATTGAACAAAGTAGCCAATCTGGAAATCTAATGAAAGACCTCTGCTGTGCCCTCAGCACACACACCCCGTTCAAAACAGGGACCCTCTTTTTCTTTTGCTTTGTCGGGTCGTTTTGTCGTCACCTCATTTTGTGTGCCCCATTTTGATGTCCCGGGTGGTCATCGTACATTCAAAGCCTCATCTTTAGTTGACCGGGCTCCTCCCTTTTAATTTTGTTAGTCTCTAGTGCCTCGCGGGGTCTCTCTGGCAGTTTGCCTCTGCCAACGGCCCCAGGTCCTCTCGGGCCCTACCCCTCAGGTTTCCCTTTCCTAGTTTTCCATCCCGAATGGTAGACGGCTTTCGCCTTCCCGGGCCCCGGGCCTCGACATCTCGATCTTTGTCTGTCAGTTTGTCAAGTTTTGGTTGCCTCCAGGTTCCCCGAGTTCGAACCTCCAGAGTTTTGCGTCTGAAGTTCCGCTTGATTTTCACCTTCCCTGGCAACAAACCTATGGTGGACTTCCACCCTCCGGGTCCCGACTTCCCCTTCGCCGTTGGCGACTTCCGGGTGGAATTTTCGAAGGCGGCCGCTGCCCTGCGTCCTCCCGGCTGCCGGACCCCGGATCTCCCACTGCCGTCGGCGAATTTGAATTCACCAACTTCCTTGCTCATCGTACTTGCATTTAATATGGCCATTAATAGTGGTTGGGGTATAAATAACTTGCCCAACCTGTCATTCTCACTTGTTAGTGTTGTAGAGAAGGATTAGAGAACTTGTCGGAGGAGCCCATCGTCTTCGTCAACCGCCGCCCTTGCACCCATTGCCATCACTTGCCAACTGCTAGTGGATCCCACACCTCTCCGCATCGAGTTTTCGAGGTAGGTTTACCATTTTCCCTCTCGAGTAACGTTTTCATGATTTTAAAGAGCTTAAAATGAAAAATAACAATTAAAACGACATCTGAGTGATAAAACACGACACTATGCACAAAACCCATGTCTTAAAATTGGAGATAACCTTCCAAAATACCCTCACGATCGATCTGGAGCTTCTTTTTGGCGTGATTGTTCTTCACAGGGGCATTCATGCCCTCCGGGCCTGGGTCCCCTCTCGGCAGTCGAAAACTGAAAACGATAACATTTTCTAAGAGGAAATTTAACCCTCCGGGCTTGAGCCACCAGACTTCTGTGCCCGGAAGTCCATTCGGATGTCGCCGTTTCGAGTGGCGAGGTTGTCTCATCCACCCAATCCTCGGAGCCCTCCTTTCCCTTCGCCGTCTGCATTTTAATTCACCAGGTGCCCTCCAGGTTCCCGAGTCCCAGCCCGCGGACTTCCATCCATGGGATTCCTCGGTGTCTACCATTTTGGGCAACGAGCGCGCGGCGTCCTCCCGCGTTGTAGGCCTCGGGTGATATTTTTCCGTTGGAGACCATGACAAATAAACCTCGGCATCCTCATCACTGCCGACTCTCACCCTTCGAAACTCCATTCAGATTCTACCGCCTCTAACTTCAAACCTTTGCCAGAATTCTGCCCTTTGGGCCCCGAGGTCCCCTCCGCCATCCACATGCAAAGCTGATTTCGAATGCCAAATCCTCGACGGCCTTCCACCTCCCGGGCCCCGACATTCCATGCGCCGCTGAGAATTTGGCGTTAAGGTCTAAAGGTCCTCAACCGTGCTAGGCTCTGGCATACAGGACTCTGTCCTGTTTCCGCCATGGAAAAATGGAAAATCTTGCCCGCCCTTCCAAGCTCTAAGCTTCGCCTTCCTGATCGCCATGAAACTCACAATGAAATCTAGCATCCATCTAAGGAGTCAGGTCCGGTCCACCGGGCAGCCCCCTCCGGACTTCCATTTGACGATCGTCGTCCTGGACAGCAAAAGCACCACGGCATCCCAACCCTCTAGGCCCGATAACTTAAAAATGCTAGCTGCCCTTGGACCTGTCGGGCCCCGGACCCCGGGGCTCCTATCTTGGAACTCCGTTTCTGCTCTGACATTCCAAGTGGCTATCTCTGGACAACTTTCTAGCCTTGTACCTCTGGACACTCCTAAATGAATCTAAGTGACCTCAAAATTGAAATATGATCTCGACCCATGTGCTTAATTTCGGTCCTCCTCATTACAGACCCTTTAAATTATCGAAATTTGGTCGGGAGAAATCTCCTAGATCATTCTGCACCGTTTACCTTCCCAAACAACATTCCTGCTAGGGAAATCCAGCCCTCCAGGTCCAAATTCCCTCAATTAGAAGACCAATAACATCGGGAGATAAAAGTATCATGTTATGCATGATAAATTATTTTAAGTTGGTTTCATCCATAAGATTTCGACTAACATAAACACTTTTGTAATCAATTGTAGTGACTGCACCTTTCCTTCCAGAATATATGGAATCGGGTGCGGGACCTTCGGGGGCAACCGTCGAAAAGGACAAAGGAAAAAAGTCAAGCAAAACTCCTCGAGGAAAAGAAGACAAGGACCAAATGAAATACTAGTTCCAGGGTGAACCCCTGCACTCAAAGGTTGTCACAGATTGGAAAGAAATCACCGACACCAATATCAGCCATATCGATATCGACGAGTTCAAGCAAAGGTTCAAGATCAATCCAACGACTAAAAATGCAAGGCTTATCAGATAAAGTGAAATAGCAAAGGCAGCAGGCTTTCCTCCATCTCTTGTAGCCCTGGAGCTCGTCATGGCCTGTCGGCAGACATATCAATCAGATACAAGAACAATTGTCGACAGGGATGGTAACATTCTCGCCAACATGTCGGCTGAAGGAATCAGAGAGACCTTCTATATCCCTACTTTTCAAGAAATGGAAACGCCCACCATCGAAGAATGTCAAGCAGCATGGGATGATAATCTGATAGGTTATAACAGGTCAATAAATCAGCATTGGCTTAAGGAAAAGCGGGGCAGTGCTACGAAGGTTCCTCACGAACTCTTTCGCAGTGACTTCCATGAAGATTACCATGACTTGGTCATGATGCTAAGCAGGGTGATGGGCCTCCCTATGGCTGCCTTCTTTCAGGAATGGATGGTATACTTCATCGAGCAGATCCTTCGGGGGAATGAAGATATTACCACAAAGACCTCATTCTATTGGGGAGGTATAATAAGCGACTGCTTTCATGAGCAGGTCCTCAACGTGAAGAAAAGCTCCAAATTCTATATGACTTCATACCTCATCTACTCCTTGGCAGATCAGAAGCAATACAATGGGTTGTTTGTGGCGCCCCATGAAGGGCAAGGTCGAAAACTGAAACCTTATGACAAATACCCCCATCTCCAGTACAAAAACTTCAAAAGGGAGTATTGCAGAGTGAATGACGCCTTCATCGGCCATATCATCAGAATGATTACCGGGGATTTCGAAAGGAGGGTTTCCCACAGTACTCAGGCATTCTTAAAGCAATATGCCTTCCTCTTCATTCAATACCCGAAGTTCACGTACATCAGTGCCCAGGGCTTTACTAAAAGACCAAACAAGCTGCCTCGGTACCCCAATGACCGGATCATTCTACTAGAGCTTTCTCGGCAGCTCCAACACATACAGGCAATCCTCAGCAACAAACACATAGCGGGGATCTCTTATCCCATGACTCTTGGCTAGGGCATGTATAAACTGAAAACTTCCCAGTGCGCTAGCAACTCTGAGAAAGAACTGAAAGATTACCATTTTCGCCTGCACACTACTCGCCGGCAAATGGACCCATATGGGCACGTAAGGAAGGCACTTGGACTGGGGTTCGCTCATCTACACCATATTGAAGACTTTTGGGGGGATTGTCAAGATGATAAAGAGGTATGTGCAAGGAACTATATGCGGATGACTACGCATTTTGTAAGAAAGGTGCATCCCTTTCCCATACCGGACTAAGTCAAAGAAGACGAGAGCACCATAATGGACCCCAGGTACCCCGCAGTTGCCAACTTGTCGTTACCAACCATAGACTGGGATGAAGAGAAGTTTGATGACCTTGACATTATAACTAAGCCAATCTTGGCCTGTACCAAAGAGTGGGTTGATGGGTAGGTAACCCAATTGAAATAGTGAGGGGTGGTCCTGACTTATGAAGGGCTTAAAAGTGAGCCAAGTACCAGAGAGGACGCCGCTACCACCACTTTGACGGGCAGGACATCCAAGTCTCCTCCGGTAACTAGACTCAAGAAAAGTAAAGAGACAGAAGCAAAGCAGTCTCTTGACCCTAAAGTTTATACAAGGAAGGATCCAGGGGGCTCGCCCTCCAAAAGACTTAAGCAAACAAGGGGCACGACAGAACAACTCTTGACGCAAGAAGAAGAAGTAAAAGGTACTGATCAAATCAAACCTATTTTTTCTCTACCTACTTTGGCTCCCCCATCATCTACCTCCCTGGCTATGGTCGCCGCATCCCTGTCGGCAGTGGACATCTCAGTCCATCTTGCTCCTTTGCCTCCGACTGAGTCTGTAATTGCGATTGACTCTTCCTCTGCCATGACTACTCCTCCTTCCTCTGCTGCCATGTCACCCACTACGTCACTCCCATTACCTACAATGGCAGCACCAATGCCCGCTTCCACCTTCCCTGAGGCCTTCTCAAAGCATATGCAAAATATCCCTTCCGAGCTCTCCCAGATCCTCATGGATCCCATGCTTCAGGCAGCCTTGGCTCAGGTCCTCGCTACTGCCCAACCTTCACAACCTCTGACAGGGCTGCCAACTATGGAAGCCACCATGCTAATCTCTAAGGAGTGGGAGAAACGAGAGCGAGAAGCCTTGAGGCCCTTTGAGGAGGAGGCCGATGAATATCACGAGCACCCAGAGTATGAACATCGCACTATTGACAAAGTGGCCTATGAAGAGAAGGGAATTGGTTCCTCGTAGAGCGGGGATGAGGAGGAGGGTGGCGGTGGTAAGGTCATCATGCAGGCCTTTGACGATGATCTTGAGGAAGAGCTGGCCCGGCAGCCGAGGGGCACTGAAACGGAGGCAAAAAGGTCGCCCCTTGAAGAGGAAGGACATCAAAACAAGGATAGTTTGGGAGAAGATATACCTGAGAGTGGGGGTCTAGCTGTAAAGAGCATCAAAATTGAGCAACCCAAGGAACACAAACCTGAAGGCGAGCAAACCAAGGAGATAGAGAAGGAAGAAAGTCCCCAACTGCTATTATCTACCAAGCTTCCTATCAAGCACCTCGTGTTCAACCAGGACTTCGATGACGAAGAAGGAGATGTTGTTGAAAGGGAAAAGGAGCTCCCCAAGGGTGGGGAAATTAAGGTCTCAACCAAGGAAGGTAAAGGTGATCATGAATTACCTAAGGAAAGGGCCACTATGCTTGAGTGGCTTGAAAGACAGCTTGAGAAGAAAACTCTCACACCAAGGGACCCAAGAGCAAAGTTGGAAGTCATCTTGGCCCGAGCGCAGGTTACAACTAGAAAAGAGAAAAGGCCTAAGGTCAAATCCAGGGTAATGATGGACGCCTCTAGGTCTCGAGCTGTGCAAATAGCCACACCTATGGTAGGTCAGGAATGGATAACTTACAACATCTCCACCATGGATTTAGGGACCGCCACCAGAGAATAGAAGGTAGGGAATCTTGAGGAGTCAGTGGCCATGGTGGTGCATCTGATAAAACAAGACAAGATTTCAAAAAATGATCTTAAAGCACAAGTGGCTGCTTTAATAAATTATATCCAGCAATGGTCTTCGGTGGATGACCTACCTACTATGTCCACAACCGCACCCCAATTGTTGTCTAGGGAACAAATCGATAAGATGGAGAGGAGAAAGAACTTAGAAAAGACTACAGAAGGCTAGTTCCAGAAAGTTTTGTACGTCGGGAACATGGGAATTAGCCGGGTTGTTCGGACAACCAACAATTTCTTAGACCTGCAGCAATCTTTGGAAGGAACAAGGAAGCTCTTCACTAATTTCCCTGCAACATACGACTCTACTTTTTTGAAGATTGAAGCCATCCTCCAGCTACCAAAATCCACATGGGAAAAGGAGCTTGCATTTAACAAGGACGATCACTGGTTGATGGATGTATGGTGGCGGGACTTTGACAATAGGAAAGAAAGGTTGGAGAAAATAATGAGCAAAGTGGATCTGAACATAGAATGGATCAAGGAAATTAGGGCGGAGTGCACTAGTTATCTCAAGCTGATGACAGAGTATGATATGCCCGTGGTACAAATAGATCCAGAAAAGGTAAAGCCTTACTTCCAGAAGAAGATGGAGGATGGGATGTCTAGTGAAATAATGTTGGAATTCATAATTTTTTCTGCCTGTGTCTTTGACCAATCAGAGCTATTCAGGGACCAAGGTACGAAGTATGATGAGGACTGGAAGAAACTAGAAGATAATGCAAAAGAATAGAGCTACCAAATGTTGCGGTATGAGATCATCGAGGTAGACAAACTCCAGCCAGTTGTCTTGAAGTTCATGGAATATACAACATCGAAGAGGCAAGAGGACATCCCTCCTAATGGTGAAGAGCTCCCCAAAGAGTAGCTACAGTAAAACAACAATCAGCTAAAGATGAAATTGCTACAGTGTCATCACTAGAGGACAAAATAGAGAAGGGGACAAGATGTAATTTTAAATTGTAATATATTGAGGGTTGGTGAAACCCTATTTTTTAATGAATCTTGGCCACACAATGAGAGTTAATCTTGGCCATTCATTTGACTTTTTGGGCACTATAAATAGGGCTCTCCTCTCATTTGCAAAGGGAGTTGAGTTGTTGTAAAGACATACTGCAAAAATTTATAATGAAAACACATTGACTTGGTGCATTTTCAGAGTTTCTTATATGTTACTTGATTCAACCTCCATCGTTAGATGCTTGACTTAGATTTGTATTGTTGTTCTAGTTAGTTGTATTCTTGCTTTGATAAATTTTAGAAATGCTATTTTGTGGTTGTGAAATTCCTGCGGTGTAGATGCCTTCTTAGTCCCCACTTTTTGCTATTTGCTGATGGTAGACGGTTGTGTAAAGTTAGTCTGGGCTTAAATTCAAAGCTGCTCCAAACTTTCGTCTTTGTTCATGCATGCACATGGTGAATGAAAGACGAAATATTCACAGACCTTAGAAGATAGCACAAATTCCATGAGACTGTGAGATTTCTAGTTAAGTGGAACATTGTTTCAAGAAGTTGTCCATCACAGGAACTCCATTATCACTATTCATAGTTAGTTTCAGATCCAGGAACCTTCTCTTTTTCTGCCCTTTTTCCTTTTTTTTTAATAAGTACCTTAGGAAAGGTTCATTGCACATTGTAAAGCTAAATTCAATGATAAAAATGGAGTTCAAGGCTGTTGTTTGAACCTACAGCAAACGCACAACAACTTCCCCATCTTAGGAACTCCATTTCAAGACCCAACTTCCCATGCTTTGTAACTAATCTGTAAGACTGCCTTGTGATTCCAACAAATCACATCAAACAACTGAGATATTCCAAGCACTGTCAAGACCTGACATTAGAGACCTCGGGATAGTGTTCTGCAATTTGATTGTGGAAGATTATCTTTCAAGAGAGGTGATGCACCTATGCATTACTTGTGTTGAGAAGTGCATAAAAAACACATCAATAGAACTAGCGCTAGAAGGAGGGCGACATTGGGAATATAAAGCTAAGGGTTAAAAGTGAAGCTGGATTGAATCAAATCATTCTCCCTGGAAATATTTCAAAGAGTTCTACGGTCAGCGCCAAATAAGGGAGAACTCCAAGAGTTGCATCCTCCTACAAGGGAAAAATGAGTTAAGGAAAGTAGCATTGTTTCTCCCTCTCCCTCCATTCCACCCACTTCCATTCCACCTTCACCCTCATTCAGCTGGCATTTGTCTTCCACCCAACCATTCAAAACTGTATTTTCACCTCCTGTCTCCGACAGCCAGGGGATTGCTTCTCCCCCAGCCCTTCCAACCCAAGGTACAATCCAAATAGTTGCAGCTCAGGTGTAGTCCCAAACTACTGTTCTAGTGCAGGTGCAGATCCAACTTGCTATTTTTCAACAGCAAATACTACCTCCGCCTCCAACCATGGCTTTGTTGGTACATAACCCTTTTCTGGTACATTTCACCGCTTACCATGGTATGCCCAAGAATTCAGAAGGCTTTTGTTCAAAGTTCTATCCTCGTGAACCACAAAGAATAGCTGAAAAACATATCAAAATATTCGAGACAACAATTACCAAAATGCAAGTCGACCATGAGGATGTTGCATGCCGCCTTTTTCTGCATTCGTTGGGAGAAGAAGCCTTCTATTGGTACATCAACCTACCGAGGGGATCCATTACCTCATGGAACCTAATGAAGAATGCCTTCCTGCAGAAATACAAGATTCCCATCAGTCCTTCAGAACTTTACCAGTAGTTTATGTCCGTCTGGAGAGAAATAAATGAGCCTATTGGCTCCTTCAATGATCGTTTTCATCAGGCCTTTACGAGGCTCCAAGACCCATACCTCCATAATGATGTCGCAACTCTCCCATTCTACTATGCAGCATTGGATAGTCTCACATCGGCCCTGGTAAAAAGGATGTGCCCGCTGCCCGCCTCCTTAGTGGCGGCCTATACGGAAGCTGTTATTGCTAGTGCAGATTTGGGGCAGAACATTTCTGACCTACTGCCCTCGTTGGGACCAGTGGCACACCTAATGCAGATTCAAGGGTTGAATCAGGAATTCACTGATTAGACCCCTCTTATGAACCAAGTACCTCAATTGCCCATCATCCCACATCTGGGGCAGCCACTAAATTATGCACCTCCTGTGCCTTCATATTTGCAACCTCAGCCACAACACAACTACTCTCAAGCTCACCCACAATAGCAAGTGTACTCATAGCAGCCCCAGGCACCATTATACCTACCAGGGTCAAAATTTCCTCCAGTGCATCAAAATTAGCTGACAGCCTCACCCGTTTTTCTTCAAAATCCAGCGCCGCCGCCTGGGAATGGGACTGAGAGAGACAAGTTAGAGGAACTAACAGAGATGATAAAGAAAATGTCCATGGAAATGACGCACCTAAAAAATCACAATAATCAATTATAGGCCTCCCAACATAACTTCTGGGCCAATCTTAATCGAGATAATCGGGACAGTAGGGACAACTAAGAAGCAAGCACTTCCTCTAGGAAGAATTATGATAGGGGACCAAACGTTAATCAAAGTTCCGAAAGGAGACCTTCTCAAAGGCAGAATCATGTGTGGAATACAAGGCCCAATAACGGAGGTGTCCCTACGTCTTTCGACCAACTGGCAAGCAATGAAAAGATGACCAGTGGAGTGTACCTTGCCGAGGCAGCTTTGTCTGGATGGTGCCAGATTCACAAAACTAGCAGACATTCCGAGTTGGATTGCCCTGAATTCTAGACAACTACTGAAATATTCCAAGTGGAGGTGCAAAATGCAGTCAATAATGCCGGCTATAGGGACATTGTCCCATCTGAGTCATATGATTCCTCCTGTCTCGTGGTTAACCAATCACCGTTTCTGCAAGGCGACCATAATGAACCCGAAGTCAAGTCCATTCCCGTTAGGAGTGAAGAAGTGCAAGAGGTAAGTAACGAACAAACTTTGGCTCAGCTTTTTGATTCAGTAGATAATGGTCCAATAGACGAAGAAGAGCCATTTGTAGATGAGGTCCACATGTTCCATCAAATGTCAACTCCCTACTTCCTCAGGAATAGACAGGTGGGTGGACCCTTTACAACCTCTATTCCACCAAACAATTTCACCACCTCCCTCGATCCTAATGCCAGCAATAACCCTGGACTCCCCCATATACCCACCCAATACTTCAACAAGAATGGGTCTCAAGACCAGTCACAAAATCAGCCTCAAGGCCAACCCAAAAATCAGTCTAGTCAAACGAAAGTCCAACCTCCTAGCTCTGCCATAGGTCAAGCTTTTAGTCCATAAATTGAGCAAATGGGTGAATACGTGGTGGAACAGTTCAAAAGGGTGAAAATTAGTTTATCTACCTTTGAATTACTCAAAGTCCCTGCCATAAGGCACGCCTTCTTTAGGGTCCTTAATGGGACCCCATCCTTCGGGACAACGCAAGAAACGTCAGCTAAGAGAGTTACCTTTGAAGAACCCAAGCAAGAACCGGTAATACAGGAGAATACCGGGAAAAGGAAGGATGTCCCTGTAAATCAATCTGCAAGTAAGAAAATGGAAAAGGAACCAGAGCAGAGTAATAGGCAGATTTCTGAGAACCAACCATTTAGGTAGACCAAGGATAAAGGTAGTGATAAGAACAAAGGTCAGGTTGCTCACATGGATATGCCTATGGGCATCTTTCAAGGAAGGATGGAAACTCCCCCTTTCCTTACTACCATCTAAATATTTGGGAAGAACTTGCATAACTGCCTGCTCAATTCAGGAGCATCTGCCAATGTCATTCATTTGGCAGTATGTAAGGCTCTTGGCATCACTCCCACGCTTTCAAGAAGGAAGGTGACCCAGCTGGACAAAACAAAGATCAACATTGTGGGAGAAATAAATCGGATCCCGATGCAAATTTCTATAGATCCAAGGATACAACAATTCATTGACATTCAAGTGGTGGACATTCCTGATGCATATGGGATCATCTTGGGGAGGGAATTCACTAGGGCACTGAACGGATATACTGCCACAGATCTTTCTCACATGTGGCTGTCGTGGAAGGGGCTGCCAAACCAAATCCGTGTTGACCACGAACCCCGTATGAAATATATGATCACGGAATACAACAATCTTAGCGAAGTGTTGTTTGTTGAGACAGAACTAGGAAATTATTGTCCCTTTGCCTGCCAAAATAAGGTTGAGCCTCAGGAAGAATGCGCTGCTGAAGTACTCTTGGTGTTGTGCAGTCCTCCGACTGATTCTACCCAAATACCCCCAAACATAGAAGTGTTGGTAGAATTAGCTGACGAACCCGATAAAGATGATAACTGGGAACTACTCAGTGGTTTCCAGGAATTCATAGAAAAGTGTGCTAGAGACCAACTCAGCTTGGGCGCCCGAATGGATTTGCAAGATATCTTATTGCCAAATTGGTGCAGGGTTCACAATGCTACCCACTCCGAGTTTGACTATTGCTTATGTCAAAGAGCGGTATAACATGTTAAAAAATTAGCTACTCCTCAGACAGAAATGCTAAAAGAAGTGCCAGTATAACCACCAGCAGCTCAGCACCTTGAGCTAGAGAATCCCCCTAAGATGGAAAAGACAACCACCTAGCAAAAACAAAGTAAGGACTTAGTCAGACCCGGAGTCAAAGAACTTTCTAAATTTTGGACACTCCGATTTGATCAATCTAAGTCAAAGCAAGGAGCTGGTGCTGGGTTTGACCTCATCAGTCCAATGGGTAAGACCTTTCTTGCTGCCCATAGATTTCATTTTATTGCACCAATAATATAGCGGAATATGAAGCTTTGGTCCATGGCCTTCAAATGGACTTGAAGAAAAATGTCAAAATGCTGCAAGTTTTTGGGGATTCAGAACTCATAGTTAAGCAAATTAAGAAATTGCATTCCTGCCATGATAGAAGGCTTGCAAACTATAGGCACAGGGTTTGGGATCTCTTGGAAGGCTTAGATGCATTCAATATACAATTAATTCCCCGTGCTTAGAATCGTACAGCTGATGCCTTGGCTCAAGCGGCCAGCACTTTGCAACCCTCTCTTTGTCCAGGCTTAAGAAATTCACAGTTGAGCTGACATCTATGCCATCAGTCCTAGATAATGTTACCCACTTGCAGGTCTTCAACGATGACAAACATATTCTCGAATTCATCACAAGTTCTGATGTCTTCGCAGCCCAAATAATTGATGAATCTGATCCGCAGGAAGCTGAATTGGACATAGAGGGAGTTATTAATCTCAAAACCAATACGATCCTCAGAGGCATGGTTCAGTTAGAACATATATTTGATTTGGATCAGATCAGATATCAGAATCAACAAACGAAAAAGGAGGCGATAAGCAACCAGTGCGATGCTTACAACCTCGGGATGACTGAGGAAATCAAGAATGTTTTTATTAGCAAGGTGTGCACGCCAGAGGAAAAGAAGGGAATTACGGATGCGTTGCAAAAGTACCATGACATGGTGGCATGGAGCTATGAAGATTTAAAAACATATGGCACTTCTATCATCGCACACACCATCCCTCTCAAGACAGAAGTGAGACCATTCCGCCAGCGGCAGCATCCTATTAATGCCTTGTTGGAACCTGTCATTTACAAAGAAGTATAAAAGTTTCTCTCGGCAAGGATTATTTTTCCGGTCAGACACTCTACGTGGGTGGTCAACTTGGTACCAGTCAGAAAAAAGAATGGGGAGATTAGATTGTGTGTAGACTTCCACAATTTGAACCAAGCTTCAGAGAAATATAATTATCCAGTGCCTTCATTGGATGAGGTGTTGCAGATCGTCAACGGCTCACAGATGATGTCTTTCCTCAATGGATACTCCGAGTATAACCAGGTGATGGTACAGTATGAAGACCGTCATAAAACAACATTCACCACTAAGTGGGGGACATTCACTTATAGGAGAATGCCTTTTGGGCTCATCAACGTTGGCGCCACCTTCCAACGCGCTATGGATATCGCCTTCAAAGATCTGATTGGAAAGTGCATAATCATCTACATGGATGACTTAACCGTGTTTTCTAAAAGGCAGGGTGATCACGTCTCTGATTTATGCAAAGTGTTTCAGAGGTGCAGGGAGTTTGAGGTTTCCCTTAACCCCAAGAAGTGCATCTTCAGAGTGACTGAGGGTAAATTTCTTGGACACATCATTTCAGCACAGGGAATCTCCATAGACCCTGAATGTATCCAGTCATTGCTGAAAATCCCACCACCAGGCAGTAAGAAAGAGTTAAAGTCCTTCTTTGGGAAGATCAAATTTGTCAAGAAATTCATCACAGGTTTTGTGGAGATTGTTAAACCTCTTAATGCTATGTTGAAACAGGATGCCAAAATTGAGTGGACTCCTGACGCCAAACAAGCTTTCAAAGAAATCAAATGGGCCATTGCTGAGGTGCTGGTGTTAGTCAACCCGAATTATCTGAAGCCTTTCTACATCTACTCATTTGCTTCAAAACATTCTTGTGCTAGCATGTTGACTCAGAAGGATGATGAAGGAAATGAGCATTTGATCACCTTCATGAGTGCTCCCCTAAAGGACGTTGAATTGCGATATCACAACGTAGAAAAGTAGGCATATGCTCTCGTCAAAGGGGTGAAGAAATTTAGGCACTACATCCTGCGCAATAAGGTGTTTTCCATTGTCCCCGACCCAACAGTAAAAACATTGCTCCTGCAAAATGAATTGGGTGAACGGAGAGCCAAATGGGTCGCCCTGCTCCAAGAATATGACATGGAGATCCAACCAATGAAGCTAGTGAGAGGACAGGAACTCACCCGCACGATTGTTGAGGCAATGGTAGAGGCTGGACCCGAACTCACTGTGTAGCAGTACCAACTTGAGGATGTCTCCCCGGGAGAATGGTACAAGAATGTCATTTATTATCTGTTGAACCACAAGTGTTCGTCGCACTTGCAGGGAGTCCAAAAGTGCGCCCTTAGATTGAAAAGCAATGGTTACATCCTACAAGGGTCCATTCTCTACAAGAAGAATCATGAAGGAATTTACTTAAGATGCCTTGGTAAGGAGGAAGCAGATCGAGTCTTAAAAGAATTTCATGAAAAATTTGGCACAGGCCATGCTTCTGGTTCTTCCACGACACACCAGATATTGAGAGCAGGGTATTATTGGCCAACTATCTTCAAAGACGCTCATTGTCATGTCCGCTCATGTCACACATGTTTGACAGCTACCACCAAGGAAAAGAATGTTGTCCCACTGCAGCCTGTGTTGGAGGTAAGCCCATTCGCACAATGGGGTCTCGATTTCATCGGCCTGGTAAGCCCTCCATCGTTTGCAGGACATAGGTACATTCTTACTGCTATTGATTACTGCACTAGATGGACGGAAGCAATCGCATGTAAGCAATGCACAACTGAAGTAGTTACTAAATTTTTAGAAAGTTTCATTTTAAATCGCTTTGGTTGTCCTTATGCTTTGGTATGTGACAATGGACCTATTTTTTTCTCATTAAAATTTGCTAGTTGGGCATTTGACTACAGGAACACCCTTAAGTTTTCATCCAATTACTACCCTCAAGGCAATGGCCTCATTGAGTCCACAAATAAGAACCTGATTACTGTGATCAAGAAACTGCTAGATAGGAATCCCAAAGACTGGCATACCCAGCTCCGTTTTTCTCTTTGGGCAGACCGCACTCACCATAAAGTTGCCTTTGACGACTCCCCATTCCACCTCGTTTATGGCCTAGAACCCATATTTCCTATCCATCTAAAGATTCCTACTCTTCAGCTTATCAATGAATTTTATGAGGGAGGAGATTGTAGAGAATCTCGGTTAGCTGAGCTCTTGCATTTAGAGGAAGTCTGAGACCGTGCAATAGAAAATTTTGCCAAGCATCAGGGTGTGGTTAACAGATGGTTCGACCGTCGAGCCAAATTCAAGGCCTTTAGAATTGCAGATTTAGTCTTGTATTGGGACAAGGCCCATGAAAAGAAAGGGGGACACAACAAATTCGACAAGCTTTGGCTTGGCCCCTTTCAAATAGCTGAGATTTTTGGAAACAATGTCTTCCGCCTAAAGACCTTAACTGGTGAGAACATCCCATTGCCGGTCAACAGGCAGCACCTAAAGCATTACTTCCAAGCTTGAGTTCTTTCGAACTCTTCTTTGTAAATATTTGTATATAGGTTAGAGTAGGTTGCCCTTTTAATTTGCTTGCATCTTTCTGTTTTGCGTCGCTCTTTTTGCTTTTTCCCGGCTGTTTTTTTCGGAAAAGATGTTCCCTTGACAAATGGTTCACTTTGTTGTCCTTCCTTGGTGTTCTTTGGCTAAACATTCCCTTTCGACCATCGGTCTTTGAAGACTGCCCATGAATGATTTCCTTGTTTGAACTTTGCTCAGAACTTGACCCTTGATTGATCTCTTTACGCACATCTTGGATCTCGCACAACATATATAATAATCATTTGTAAAGGACTATACCATGGTTGCTATGACACCCTAGTGAGTGAAAAATCTTAAGTCTACTCCAGTGACCACTGCGGTCCCAAGCCCATTGTAGGCTTCAGTGCTTACCTGGTTGAGCAAAATGATAAATGAGAAAATGTGCATTAAAAGAAATGTCAAAATGAAAAGAAAAGGAATTCTGAAAATAAGCAACCGTATGGGTGTGCAGGTAACTCTACCAAGGCTATGAACGCCCAGCTGACAGTAGAGTAATATCCGTGGGATTGCAGCGACAACTCCGTCGGGGCTATGGATGCCTGACTGGCAGCGGAGCAATGTCTAGGTTACTTTTGGTGCTAAACGAATTAAGTAGCTTGCTCGTTTGGATTAGCAACCCCTAGTCACCATCCCACGGAAAGGAATAAATTCACTACACACACTTCTGAGATGTCCTGTAAATTGACCCAATTAAGGATCTCGTTCTCCCAGTTCACCTTTGGAACCATGCCTGGTCTGCAAAACCAGAGATACTGGGTTCTGAATAAAAAAAAATTATCCTTAGAATGCTCGGGAGCGTTCCCCAGTGGAGTTGCCATTTGTTGTGCCCTCAACACACACGCCCCGTTCGGAACGAGGACCCTCTTTTTCTTTCACCTTGTCGGGTCGTTTTGTCATCGCCTCATTTTGTGTGCCCTATTTTGATGTCCCGGGTGGTCATCATACATTCGAAGCCTCATCTTTAGTTGACCGGGCTCCTCCCTTTTAATTTTTTTAGTCTCTGGTGCCTCGCAGGGTCTCTCTTGCAGTTTGCCTCTGCTAGCGGCCCTGGGTCCTCCCATGCCCGACCCCTCGGGTTTCCCTTTCTAGTTTTCCCTATCATATTCCCCATCCCAAACGATGGACGACTTCCACCTTCCCAGGCCCCGGGCCCCAACATCCCGATCTTCGTCCGTCATTTTGTCAAGTTTTGGCTGCCTCCAGGTTCCCCGGGTCCGAACCTCCAGACTTCTACGTCCGAAGTTCCGCTTGATTTTCACCTTCCCTGGCAGAAAACCTATGGTGGACTTCCACCCTCTGAGTCCCGACTTCCCATTCACCGTCGGCGACTTCCGGGTGGAATTTTTGAAGGCGACCGCCGCCCTACGTCCTCCCAACCGCTGGACCCTAGATCTCCCGCCACCATTGGCGAATTTGAATTCACCAACTTCCTTGCTCGTCGTACCTGCATTTAATATGGCCATTAATAGCGGTTGGGGTATAAATAACTTTCCCAACCTATCATTCTCACTTGTTAGTGTTGCAGAGAAGGATTAGAGAAATTTCCTAAGGAGCCCATCGTCTTCATCAACTGCCACCCTTGCACCCATTGCCATCACTTGCCGATTGCTATTGATCCCACACCTCTCTGCATCGAGTTTTCGAGGTAGGTTTACCATTTGGCCTCCCGAGTAACATTTTCACGATTTTAAAGGGCTTAAAATGAACAATAACAATTAAAACGACATGAGTGATAAAACATGATGCCATGCACAAAACCCATGTCTTAAAATTGGAGATAACCTTCCAAAATACCCTCACGATCGATTCGGAGCTTCTCTTCAGCGTGGCTGTTCTTCGCAGGGGCATTCATGCCCTCCGAGCCCGGGTCCGAGCTGCAAGACTTCCATGCCCGAAAGTCCATTCAGATGCCGCCATTTTGAGCGGCGAAGTTCTCCCGTCCACCCGATCCCCGGAGCCCGCCTTTCCCTTCGTTGTCTGCATTTTAATTAAGCAGGCACCCTCTAGGTTCTCGGGTCCCGGCCCACAGACTTCCGTCCACAGGCTTCCGCGGTGTCTCCGTTGTTTCGGGTGGTGAGCGCACGGCGTCCTCCCGTGTTGTGGGCCCTGATTGATCTTTTGCCTTGGGAGACCATGACAAATAAACCTCAGCGTCCTCATCGCTGCCAGCTCCCACCCTTCGGAACTCCATTCGGATTCTGTTGCCCCTAACTTCGAACCTTTGCCAGAATTCCGCCCTCTGGGCCCCGAGGTCCCCTCCGCCGTCTGCATGCAAATCTGATTTCAAATGCCAAATCCTCGACGACCTTCCACCTCTCGGGCCCCGAAATTCCATGCGCCGCTGAGAATCTGGCGTTAAGGTCTGAAGGTCCTCAACCGTGTCGGGCTTCGGCATCCGAGACTCCGTTTGGTTTCCGCCGTGGAAAAATGGAAAATCTTGCCTGCCCTTACGAGCTCTGGGCTCTGCCTTCCCGATCTTCGTGAAACTAACAATGAAATCTAGTGTCCAACTGAGGAGTCGGGTCCGATCCGCTGGGCCGCCCCCTCCGGACTTCCGTTTGACGATCGTCGTCCCAAATGGAAAAAGCACCACAGCATCCCGGCCCTCTGGGCCCGATACATTAAAACTTATGGCCGCCCTTGGACCTGTCAGGCCTCGGACCCCCGGTTTCCTGTCCCAGAACTCCGTTTCTACTCTAACCTTCCAAGCAGCCATCTCCAAACGGCTTTCCAGCCTTGTACCTTCGAACGCTCCTAAATGAATCTAAGTGACCTCATAATTGAAATTTGATCTCGACCCATGTGCTTAATTTCGGTCCTCCTCATTACGAACCTTTTAAATTATCAAAATTCAATCAGGGGAAATCTCCCAGATTGTTTCGCCCCGTTTTCCTTCCCAAACAACATTCCTACTAGGGAAATCTGGCCCTCTAGGCCCGAACTGTCCAAATGACCTCAATCAGAAGACTAATAACATCAAGAGATAAAAGTATCATGTTATGCATGATAAATTATTTTAAGCTGGTTTCATCCATAAGATTTCGACTAACATGAACACTTTCGTAATCAATTGTACTAACTGCACCTTTGCTTGCAGAATATATGGAATTGGGTGCGGGACCTTCAGGGGTAGCCGTCGAAAATGACAAAGGAAAGAAGTCAGGCAAAACTCCTCGAGGAAAAGAAGACAAGGACCAAATGAAATACCAGTTCCAGGGTGAACCCCTGCACTCAAAGGTTGCCACGGATTGGAAAGAAATCACCGACACCAATATCGGCCATGTCGATATCAACGAGTTCAAGCAAAGGGTCAGGATCAATCCAACGACCAAAAATGCAAGGCTTATCAGACAAAGTGGAATAGCAAAGGCAGCAGGCTTTCCTCCATCTCTTGTAGCCCTAGAGCTTGTCATGGCTTGTTGATAGGCATATCAATCAGATACAAGAACAAATGTCGACAGGGATGGTAACATTCTCGCCGACATGTCGGCTGAAGGAATCACAGAGACCTTCTATATCCCTACTTTTCAAGAAATGAAACGCCCACCATTGAAGAATGTCAGGCAACATGGGATGATAATCCGACAGGTTATAAAAGGTCAATAAATCAGCATTGGCTTAAGGAAAAGCGGGGCAATGCTGCGAAGGTTCCTCACGAACTCTTCTGCAGTGACTTCGATGAAGATTACCACAACTTGGTCACGATGCTAAGCAGGGTGATGGGCCTCCCTACGACTACCTTCTTTCAGGAATGGATGGTATACTTCGTCGAACAGATCCTTCGGGGGAATGAAGATGTTACCATAAAGACCTCATTCTATTGGGGAGGTATAATAAGCGACTGCTTTCATGAGTAGTTCCTCAACGTGAAGAAAAGCTTCAAATTTTGTATGACTTCATACCTCATCTACTCCTTGGTGGATTGGAGGCAATACAATGGGTTGTTTGTCACGCCCGATGAAGGGCAGGGTCGAAAACTGAAACCTTATGACAAATACCCCTAGCTCCATTACAGAAACTTCAAGAGGGAGTATTGTAGAGTGAATGACGCCTTCATCGGCCATATCATCAAAATGATTGTCGGGGATTTCGAAAGGAGGGTTTCCCACAGTGCTCGGACATTCTTAAAGCAATATGCCTTCCTCTTCATTCAATACCCGAAGTTCACGTACATTAGTGCCCAGGGCTTCACTGAAAGACCAAACAAGTTGCCTCGATACCCCAATGACCGGATCATTCTACTGGAGCTTTCTCGACAGCTCCAACACATACAAGTAATCCTCAGCAGCAAACACATAGTGGGGATCTCTTATCCCATGACTCTTGGCTAGGGCATGTATAAACTGCAAACTTCCCAGTGCGCTGACAACTCTGAGAAAGAACTTAAAGATTACCATTTTCGCCAGCACACTACTCGCCCACGGATGGACCCATATGAGCACGTAAGGAAGGCACTTGGACTGGGGTTCGCTCATCTGCACCACATTGAAGTATTTTGGGGGGATTGTCAAGATGATAAAGAGGTACATGTAAGGTACTATATGCGGATGACTGCACATTTTGTAAGAAAGGTGCAGCCCTTTCCCATACCGGACCAAGTGAAAGAAGATGAGAGCACCATAATGGACCCCAGGTACCCCGCAGTTGCCAACTTGCTATTACCAACCATAGACTGGGATGAATAGGAGGTTGATGACCTTGACATTATAACTAAGCCAATCTTGGCCAGTACCAAAGAGTGGGTTGATGGGCAGGTAACCCAATTGAAATAGCGAGGGGTGGTCCTGACTTATGAAGGGCTTAAAAGTGAGCCAAGTACCACAGAGGATGTCGCTACCACCACTTCGACGGGTGGGACATCCAAGTCTCCTCCGGTCATGAGACTCAAGAAGAGAAAAGAGACAGAAGTGGAGCAGTCTCCTGACCCTAAAGTTTATACAAGGAAGGATCCAGGGGGCTCGCCCTCCAAAAGACTTAAGCAAACAGAGGGCACGATGCAACAACTCTTGACGCAAGAAGAAAAAGTAAAAGGTACTAATCCAATCAAACCTATTTTGGCTCTACCTGCTTTGGCTCCCCCATCATCTACCTCCCTAGCTATGGTCACCGCATCCCTACCGATAATGGACATCTCTGTCCATCTTGCTCCTTCGCCTCCGACTAAGTCTATAATTCTGATTGACTCTTCCTCCACCATGACTACTCCTCCTTCCTCTGTTGCCATGTCACCCACTACGTCACTCCCATTACCTACAGTGGCGGCACCAATTCCCGCTCCCACCTTCCTTGAGGCCTTCTATAAGCATATGCATAATATCCCTTCCGAGCTCTCCCAGATCCTCATGGATCCCACGCTTCAGGTAGCCTTGGCTCGGGTCCTCGCTACTACCCAACCTTCACAGCCTCCGACAGGGCCGTTGGCTATGGAAGCCACCATGCTAATCTCTAAGGAGTGGGAGAAACGAGAGCGAGAAGCCTCGAGGCCCTTTGAGGAGGAGGCCGATGAATATCAGGAGCACCCGGAGTATGAACATCGCACTATTGATAGGGTTGCCTACAAAGAGGAGGGAATTGGTTCCTTGAAGAGTGGGGATGAGGAGGAGGGTGGCGGTGGTAAGGTCATCGTGCAGGCCTTCGACGATGATCTTGAGGAACAGCTGGCCCGGCAACCGAAGGGCACTGAAACAGAGGCAGAAAGGTCACCCCTTGAAGAAGAAGGACAACAACAGAAGGATAGTCTGGGAGAAGATATACCTGAGAGTGGGGCTCCAGCTATAAAGAGCATCGGTTGAGCAACCAATGGAACACAAACTTGAAGGCCAGCAAACCAAGGAGATAGAGAAGGAAGAAAGCCCCCAACAGCTATTATCTACCAAGCTTCCTATCAAGCGCCTCGTGTTCGTCCAGGACTCCGATGACGAAGAAGGAGATGCTGCTGAAAGGGAAAAGGAGCCCCCCAAGGGTGGGGAAATTAAGGTCTCAACAAAGGAAGGTAAAGGTTATCATGAATCACCTAAGGAAAGGGCCACTATGCCTGAGTGGCTTGAAAGATAGCTTGAGAAGAAAACTCTCGTGCCAAGGGACCCAAGAGAAAAGTTGGAAGCCATCCTAGCCTGAGTGCAGGTTACAACTAGAAAAGAGAAAAGGCCTAAGGTCAAATCCAGGGTAACGATGGACGCCTCTGGGTCTCAAGTTGTGCAAATAGCCACACCTGTGGTAGGTTAGGAATGGATAACTTACAACATATCCACCATGGATCCAGGGACTGCCACCAGAGAACCGAAGGTAGGGCATCTTGAGGAATCAGTGTCCACGGTGGTGCATTTGATAAAACAAGACAAGATTTCAAAAGATGAGCTTAAAGCACAGGTGGATGCTTTAATAGATTATATCCAGCAATGGTCTTCGCTGGATGACCTACCTACCACATCCACAACCGCACCCTAACTGCTGTCTAGGGAAAAAATTGATAAGATGGAGAGGAGAAAGAACTTGGAAAAGACTACGGAAGGCTGGTTCAGGCAAGTCTTGTATGTTGGCAACATGGGAATTAGCCGGGTTGTTCAGACAACCAACAAGTTCTTAGACCTGCAGCAATCTTTGGAAGGAATGAGGAAGCTCTGCACTGATTTCCCTATGATATACGACTCTACCTTTCCGAAGATTGAAGCCATCCTCCAGCTGCCAAAAGCCACATGGGAAAAGGAGCTTGCGTTTAACAAGGACGATCACTAGTTGATGGATGTATGGCGGCGGGACTTTGACAATAGGAAGGAAAGGTTGAAGAAAATAATGAGCAAAGTGGATCTAGACATAGAATGGATCAAGGAAATCAAGGCAGAGTGCACTTGTTATCTCAAGCTAATGACGGAGAATGATATGCCCACGGTACAAATAGATCCAGAAAAGGTAAAGCCTTACTTCCAAAAGAAGATGGAGGACAGGATGTCTAGTGAAATAACGATGGAATTCATGAGTTTTGTTGCCTGTGCCTTCGACCAATTAGAGCTATTTAGGAACCAAGGTATGAAGTACGATGAGGACATGAAGAAACTAGAAGATAATGCAAAAGAATGGAGCTACCAAATGTTGCGGTATGAGATCATCGAGGTAGACAAACTCCAGCCGGTTATCCTGAAGTTCATGGAATATACTGCATCGAAGAGGCAAGAGGACAGCCCTCCTGATGGTGAAGAGCTCCCCAAAGAGTAGCTATAGTAAAACAACAATCAGCAAAAGACGAAATTGCTATAGTGTTGTCACTAGAGGACAAAATAGTGAAGGGGACAAGATGTAATTTTAAATTGTAATATATTGAGGGTTGGTTAAACCCTATTTTTTAATGAATCTTGGCCACATAATGAGAGTTAATCTTGGCCATTCATTTGACTTTTTGGGCACTATAAATAGGGCTCTCCTCTCATTTGCAAAGGGAGATGAGTTGTTGTAAAGACATGCTGCAGAAATTTATAATGAAAATACATTGACTTGGTGCATTTTCAGAGTTTCTTACATGTTACTTGATTCAACCTCCATTGTTAGATGCTTGACTTAGATTTGTATTGTTGTTCTAGTTAGTTGTATTTTTTCTTTGATAAATTTTAGAAATGTTATTTTGTGGTTGTGAAATTCCTACGGTGTAGATGCTTTCTTAGTCCACACTTTTTGTTGTTTGCTGATGGTAGATGACTGTGTAAAGTTAGTCTAGGCTTAAATTCAAAGTTGCTCCAAACTTTCATCTTTGTTCATGCATGCACATGGTGAATGAAAGACGAAATATTCACAGACCTTAGAAGATAGCACAAATTCCATGAGACTGTGAGATTTCTAGTTAAGTGGAACATTGTTTCAAGAAGTCCATCACATGAACTCCATTATCACTGTTCATAGTTAGTTTCAGATCCAGGAACCTTCTCTCTTCCCTACCCTTTTTCCTTTTTTTTTAATAAGTACCTTAGGAAAGGTTCATTGCACATTGTAAAGCTAAATCCAATGATAAAAATGGAGTTCAAGACTGTTGTTTGAACCTACAGCAAACGCACAACAACTTCCCCATCTTAGGAACTCCATTTCAAGACCCAGCTTCCCATGCTTTGTAACTAATCCGTAAGACTACCTTGTGATTCCAGAAAATCACATCAAACAACTGAGATATTCCAAGCACTGTCAAGACCTGACATTAGAGACCTTGGGATAGTGTTCTGCAATTTGATTGTGGAAGATTGTCTTTCAAGAGAGGTGATGCACCTATGCATTACCTGTGTTGAGAAGTGCATAAAAAATACATCAACAACCTCCACTCAATCTCCCCTCATTCAAGATGCATTAGTGGATGCTCTACCATTGAATAATACCTAGATTCAAAAACTACTAAACTATTCACAAGTCCACCTCTCATCTTTTGAATCAAGAAATATTCAAGTATCTGCAAAATATCACTCTATGTGAATTGAGACAATTATCTATAGCAACAACCTTTCTTCTTATGTGAATCAAGTCATACTCAACTAACCACATACACACCTCTTGATCTATCATTTGAAACGTTATCAAATATCCATTGATGCAAGTCACCAATTTTGTGGATCAAGACATTATCAACTGTCTATAATTACAATGAAATTGGCAATCCCCCTTGCTCCATGAATAGACACAAATGCAATGGTGCTTCTAAAACAATCTACAATCTCCAAGTGAGAAGCTACCTAAATATTCCAAAAACTTTCAACCTCTTGTTTCCTCTAGCCTCCTTTGTTGAGTTGTTATCTTTATCTACTTGATATCTCCTTTGAATCTTAATAAACTATGTTCAAAGAATATTGAAGTTGGCATAGCCAGTTCTCTTACCTTACAAATCATATCCTTAATCTATAGGTGATTGATTCCTTGCTATCCACTACGGAGTAAGGTATGCTTCACAAAAGTTGCAAACCCACCACTTGGTTGCAAACCAATTGGTTTAATGTTTTAATGTAGTAGATTGAATCTATATCTGTAGTGATTTTGGAAAGAATCCATTATTTATACATGTGGGAACCAAATCCACAGGGATATGAGTATATCAAATTAGGGTGGTCTAGTTTAAGTAGGCACAACCACTAGGAAATCCTATTGTGTAATATATAAATCTGCAATCTAAACTTCGACACTACTGTCAATTTAATCATTTTCACTTTGATGAATCCAATTTATTCCCATTCACAAATAGGAAAATGCAAAGTATTTTAGCACATTATATTCTCCATTTTTGCATTTACATGCTCAACATATTGGTAATTATTATTTCCTAGAATAATAGCCTTTACCTTCAAATACAATAGATATTCATGGGTGACACTCTTCGACATACAATTTGGAAAGAGAAATTCATGAAATCCTTTAAATTCATTTCACATAGCTTTAATATCTACAATAAAAATAAATATGGACAAAACACCCTACTAAAGATTTGAAAAAATATGAAGAATCCTCAAAGGCCATATTCCCTCATGTTAACTTCACTTACACAACCACCTACATTTCATCTATCCATCTTTCTCTTCCAAATGATGTGGCTATAATAATAACTTGAAAAATGGTAGAGCATAAAATCGTGATTACACCATGATACACAGACAAAATAATATACATTATATTATAATGAATCTAAGAGGATTTTAAATTTTCTTGTACCGTTTTTTAATAAGCCTCTTCCTTTTAAATGACCTAACAATTATCTATGCAACTTTTATCATAAAATAACCCTCAATTAATTATTAATATTATTAATATATAATAAATTAAAATGTAATATTCCAACACAATGGTTGGGTCCAAGTATTTTAGGTGTAGGATAAATGTTCCTTCATCTAGAGTCTAGAATCCATAAGTCAAAGTCCCTGCTTTAACCATTACTAAGTTATGTCTAATTTCATTTAAATCTTTATTTAAAGTCAAATATATATCTCTACTTTAGTTCGTAGGAAGCTAAGAATATCGACAGTTTTTTCTAAATTACCCTTCTTTAAAAGTAAAATTTGTATTTCAAGTCTTGACTATTGATAGTCTAATACTAGCAACCAAGGAAAATACATATTCAATTAGATATTTATATATAATGGAAAACTCCAATAAAATCTTATACATTATGTATACATGTAAATAATGTTTAAAGTTTTGAGTTTTCGATCTTAGAGAGATTCTCAGTATAATTTCAATAACAATTCCATCATACATACAATATTAAATACATTATGTATACATGTAAATTATGTTTATGGCTTTGAGTTTTAGATCTTACGGAGCTTCCCCATATAATTTCAATGAAAATTCCACATACATACAATTCAGTTTGAGTTGTCATAAAATGGACAAATTAAACTACTAATAGGACCTACACCAAAACAATCATTTAGATTATAAATATTTGGTTTGGTCTAAGACTTCAAGGTAAATATTAAAGGTTTATTTGTGAATGTTTCAACATCTAAAGAGTTAGATGTCATGGGAATAATTTCCAATTTCTAGTATTTAAGGTATAAAGAAGCTTATGCAACATTTCATTAATTTCCCTTAAAAATCAGCTTGACCTCCATTTTTCTGAGCTCATTCTGATCATTTTACCCCATGCAAATCTATCCCTTTTATGCCATATGCGTTAATAATCCATGGTGCCTAACTCATGAACTCCCTAGATTGTGCATTGTGTGGTTCCCTCTAGATTTATTTGGATTTATGTATGTAGAATTTTACTTATTCAAGCCCGCAAGGGAAGCCTCAATAAATTTTTTTATTTTTCATGTTTCCTACTAACAAAATCCTAATAAACCATGTGTTTTGTTCTCATTGTCCCTCAATAGTTTGGTAGCCTTATGAATAGTTTTTGTTCACCCACCTTAATGAACAATGCATTAGTCTCCACATGTTGGTTGTGACCACCCGTTCGGTTGCTCATCAATCCAAGGCCTGGTCCCCAAAAGAATTCATCTAGAAAAGGTATAGTTGAAATTTTTTTTATCACCAAATATAATCTTATACTTTAAAATTTGCAACCTTATAAAAAATATTTTTAAAATTCCATATAGAACTATTTTAAAATGCCTTTATTATTTTCTTACAAATCCATAGAATTAATTGTGCACAAAAACCTACTCCTTCCAAGTGTTAACAATATTAAGATGATCTCCACCCACAACCTAACAACTAGGCTTTGATACTAAAGAAAACTTTGCATCAATATAAAGCTATTTCCATAAAACTTCATGAGTGAAAAATATGAAAAATAATAAACAAACATACAAATAAGATGATACAAGATATATTGTCGAAAAATATGCATGAGAGAAAAACGAAGCCTCCAAAACTATCCACACAATGTATTATCTCATGGATGAAGATTACATTATAAATACATAGTATCCATGAATATGTCTAAAACATCAATCTCTCTACTTGCACCCCATAAGTAAATGAAAACTATGTAACTTATAAGAGATGCCCAATCAACCTTAGCCAACAAGCAAAAGGTTATAGAAAAAAGAAACTGACAAGAAGAGAAAAAGTACTATAAATAGAGGGAGGAAGAGAATGGAAAATCTGACAAAAAGAATGGAAAATCTGACAAAGACAAAAAGGAAGAAATATGACAGAAATAAAAAGAGAAAGGTAACAGATAGATGGAGAGAATAGAAAAATAGAGAGTGAGTAAGTGAGAGAGATAATAATGAGAAAGAAACTAAGAAAAAATATATAAAAATGTGAAAATATAGAAATGGGAAATGAAGATAGATAAACAAAGAGAGATAGTTGAGAGGATGAGAAAAATAGATAACAAATAAAAGATGGAGAGACATATGGGGAAAGAAAATAAAGAAATAAGTTTGATTGATGAAGCCATGGTTTCTAGATTTCAATCCTATGATAAAAAATTCATTGGTTTTACCTATTTCGGTTCATTATTTTTCATCCCTCTTTATTTTTGGGTTGGTTGATTCTATAATACACCTATCTTCCCCTTTGTAATAGTGTTTTTCAAATGTCATGAAGGAGGATATAAATTCTTCTAAGGCACCTTTGATCCAAAGGGCATAAGAGAAGGATGCTATGTTACTTAATACAAATAGATTGTTGGTGTATCAATCAATAGGTACACTAAAATCACATTATGATTTTTTTATAAAGTGGCCTCAAATTAATCAAAATATTTCAGTCCAAACCCCTTTCAAAGACAATAAAAAGGTGTGGACTTCTCTCTCTCTTTTTTGGTGGACTCAGAGTATCCCTACAACTCAACCCAATGCCCAACCCACCTTACCTTGGTCTTACATTCTGCCAAGTTGGGTTCGGGAAGGGGTGAGTTGGGTCACAGGGATATAAATTATTCTAAGGCACCTTTGATCCAAAGGAAAAAGGAGAAGGATGCTATGTTACTTAATATGAATGGATTGTTGGTGTATCAATCAACAAGTACACTAAAATCACATTGTGATTTTTTTTGTAAATTGGCCTCCAATTAATCAAAATATTCCAATCTAAACCCCTTTTAAAGAGAATAAAAGGTATAGAATTCTCTTTATTTTTTTTCTTGACTTAGGGGTATCCCTACGACCCAAACCAACACCTAATTTTCCTTACCTTGGTCTTACATTTTTCTAAGTTGGGGTTGAGAATGGGTTTCACAATGGGGTGAGAGATGCACAAAAGAAGAGACACAAGAACACCTTTCAAAGATGATAAAAATTTATGGATTTATCTTTCTTCTATTTTTTTTTGTTGGCTCAGGAGTATACTTGTGATCGAGCCCAACTCCTAACCTTCCTTACCTTGGTCTTACATTTTTCCAAGTTGGGGTTGAGAATGGGTGTCATGTTGGGGTGAGAGACACACAAAAGAAGAGACACACAAACCCCTTTCAAAGGCAATGAAAATGTATGGACTTCTCTTTCTTATTTTTTTGTTGACTTAAGGGTATCCTTGCAACCCAGCCCAACACCTAACCCACCTTACCTTGATCTTACATTTTTCCAAATTGGGTTTGATAATGGGTATCACACTAGGATGAGAGACACATAAAAGAAGACACACACAAACCCCTTTCAAAGATGATAAAATGGTATGAACATCTTTTTCTTCCTTTTTTTGTTGACTCGGCGGTATCCTTGCGACCCAAATTAATGCCTAACTTATCTTTCCTTGGTCTTACCTTTTTCCAAGTTGGGGTCGAGAATGGGTATCACATTGGGGTGAGACACAAAAAAGAAGAAGCACACAAATCCCTTTCAAAGGCAATAAAAATGTATGGACTTCTCTTTTTCCTTTTTTTTGACACAGGGGTATCTCTGCTACCCAACACAACACTTTACCCGCCTTACCTTGGTCTTACATTTTTTCAAGTTGGGGTCAAAAATGGGTGTCACACTGGGGTGAGAGACACGTAAAAGAAGATACACACAAACCCCTTTCAAATATGATAAAATGGTATGAACTTCTCATTCTTCTTTTTTTTGTTGACTCAAGGGTATCCCTATGACCTAGTCCAATACCTAACTCACCTTACCTTGGTCTTACATTTTTCCAAGTTGGGGTTGAAAATGGGTGTCATGCTAGGGTGGGAGACAAAAGACTCGCAAAGCTCTTTCAAAGATGATAAAAAGGTATGGACTTTTCTTTCTTCTTTTTTTGTTGACTCAGTGGTATCCCTACGACCCAGCTCAATGCCTAACCCACCTTACCTTGGTCTTACATTTTTCTAAGTTGGGGTCGGGAATGGGTGTCACGTTGGGGTGAGAGACACACAAACCTATTTCAAAGACGGTAAAAATGTATGGAATTTTCTTTCTTTTTGTTAATGATTCAAGGGTATACCTGTGACCCAACCCAATGCCTAACCCACCTTACCTTGATCTTATTTTTTTCCAAGTTGGGGTCAAAAATGGGTGTCACACTAGGATGAGAGACACATAAAAGAAAAGACACACAAACCCCTTTCAAAGACGATAAAATAGTATGAACTTCTTTTTCTTCTTCTTTTTTGTTGACTTAGTGGTATCCCTGCAACCCAAACTAATGTCTAACTCATCTTGCCTTGGTCTTACATTTTTCAAATTTGGAGTTGAGAATGGGTGTCATGTTGGGGTGAGAGACACACAAAAGAAGAGACGCAAATCCCTTTCAAAGACAATAAAAAGGTATGGACTTCTCTTTCTTCTTTTTTGTTGACTCAGGGGTATCCCCGTAACCCAGACCAATGCCTAACCCATCTTACCTTGGTCTTACATTTTGCCAAGTTGGGGTCAAGAATGGGTGTCACAGTAGGGTGAGAGACATGTAAAAGAAGATACACACAAACCCCTTTGAAATATGATAAAATGGTATGAATTCCTCTTTCTTCTTTTTTTTGTTGACTTAGGGGTATCTTTGTGATTCAACCCAACACCTAACTCGCCTTACCTTGGTCTTACATTTTTCCAAGTTGGGGTCGAGAATGGGTGTCATGCTGGGGTGAGAGACTCACAAACCCCTTTGAAAGATGATAAAAAGGTATGGCCTTTTCTTTCTTTCTTTTTTGCTGAGTCAATGGTATCCTTGCAACCCAGCCCGATGCCTAGCCTGCCTTACCTTGGTCTTACATTTTTTCAAGTTGGGGTCGAGAATGGGTGTCATGTTGGGGTGAGAGACACAAAAACCCATTTCAAAGACGATAAAAATTTACACATGTGGTGCTATCATAATAGTGGTTTACAATTCCTGAGAGGAACGAATTTTAGCTGAAATCACATATTTTTAGAAAATATAATGATTTAAGCCTTTAAAAGTTCCATTTTAAGGATTCCAATTGAAGAGGGTTTTATCAAATCACCTTAGATCAAACCCCCTTGGATAGAACTTCACTAGTTTTAAACCATACCTATAAATGCATCTCCTTTACACCTATCAAAATGCTGATAAAAAATCACTTTTGATTTAGTTTTTGGGGGATCAAATGAATTCATTTAAAATTTATTTCAAATGATTATGGTATTCCTCAGAACAAGCTATCCAATTAATATAATTTTAATATGTTTTGGTTTTGTTATGTATTTGTTTTTTAAGTTTTATTAAACATAGGTTTTTCATCGAAAATGTTTCTTTGTTCTTCACATGTGGAAAAATAGAAGATTATCAAAAAAAAATTAAAAATATGAGTTCACTAGATATTGAAGTCCTTGATCCAACAAAAAAAATTAAATTAAATTTTGACATATACAAAAAAGTTACGCTATATGGTCGCTATGTCCGAATTGTAATTCGTTTGACTTTGAAACTTGATTAAGGAAAAAATATTCAATAAAAAAATATCTAACCAAGTGGAAGCACTAGATATTAGAGTTACAAATCTAAATTTGAAAGAATTATAATTTTATCCTTCATAGAAAAAAATTTATGCGTTATACGGTGTGCGTCACTTTTTTAAAATGTTGTTTTCTGAAAAAAATCAATTTTCGTGGGAGATGGAAAAAGAAGTGCAATTTTATTCCAAAAATTTTGAAAAAAATATTTTTAGAATCTACAAACAAAATTTGATGAGACTCTAGTTTTCACCATCTACAAATTCCTCACTGTTTATCCGTTATAGGTGCCCGAATGTGAATATTTAGTTAAAAATAATAATTTCAGTGTCCAATTTGGCCAAAAATTGTAAACCACTATTATGGGTTTATTTATGTTGATTCAAGGGTATCCCTACGACCTAGCCCAACGCCTAACCTGTCTTGCCTTGGTCTTACATTTTGCCAAGTTGGGGTCAGGAATGTGTATTAGGTTGGGGTGAGAGACACATAAAAGAAGATACACAAAAAAGAAGAAAGAAAAAGGAGAAAAGAAAAAAAAATGATAAAGAAAAGAAGGAAGAAGAGAAAAGAGTGAAGGGAAGGGAAGTGACAAAAAGTAAAAAAAAAGAAAGAAATAAACAAAGCGAAAAAGATAGAAATAATAAAAGAACAAAAAGAGGGATGCCCAATATAAAAAAGGAAAGTAAAATTTGGAAAAAATAAAAATAATGAGAAAAGAAGTAAGGAAAAGGAAAGAAAAAGAAAAAGAAAAGAAAGGAAGAAGAAATAAGAGAGAAGGAAAGTGACAAAAAAATAGAAAAACGAAGAAATAAACAAATAAAAAAAGATAGAAAGAATAAAAGAAATAGAAAAACCAACAAAGGAATAAAAGGAGAGATATAAAGATAAATATAATGAAATAAATAGTGAACATATATAATAAAAAATGGAATTGAAGATAAAAATAAATAGTAAGAAAGAAGGGATAAATAAAAGACAATTATAAAGAGAGGGATAAAGACAAAAAGAAAGGTTAAGAGGGAAAAATATGGATTAGAAGAAAAATAGAAATAAAGAGAGATAGAAGAACATATAGGGAGAATCAAATAATAGAAATAAATAAATAACAAAAAAGAAAGAGGGATAGAGAAACATCAACAAGGAAAAAAGAGATCTAAACTATGAGATAAAGAGAGAATAAGATAAACAAAGAAATACACTACAAAAATAGAGGGAATGAAAGAAAGGCATAACAAGGATAGAAATAAATAGTAAGAAAGAAGAGATAAACAAAAAGACAATTATAAAGAGAGACAAAGATAAAAAAGAAAGGTCAAGAGGGAAAAATTATAGATTGAAAGAAAAATAGGTTCCAAGAAATAAAGAGAGATTGAAGCAAAAAGAAAGAGCACCAAAGAATAGAAATAAAGAAATAATAAAAGAATGAGAGACAGAGAAACACAAAAAAAAAGAAAAAGAATGAGAAAGGGAAAAATATGTAGAGAGATATACACTTGAAGATAAAGGTAGAATAATAGAAATCTTTGTAGGATAATAGTAGATTAGAATAGATAGAGTTTGTTGTAGAGAAGGATAGACAGTTGATTTTGATGAAAAAAGATTTTTGAGATCAGAGAGTAAATATGTGAAGGTATGGTTCAATATGGATTGTTGTCAAATAGTTTGAAATATAAGATTTGAGGATTTGGGAATTCATCATACTAGGAACGCGTAAATTATACATTTACAAAGGGTACAAGAGAACTTGGTGGAGTTTGATGCCTACAAGATTTCCCAATGGTGAATGGAAGAAAAACTAATAAAAATGAAGATTTCAATTTATATTTTTTTGTTGCTACTCATTTAAATTTATTTAATGCCCTAAAAAAAATATTGCTTCATTAAGAGGAAGTGTTGGAATAAATGAATAAGTGCATTTGTGAGAGAGTTGACTGTAAGAATCTAAAATAATATTAAATAATTGAGTGTTAATCTCAACATTAGATAGATGATTGTTAATTTCGATTTAATTATTATATGACCTGATTAAAGCCAAATTTATAAGATTTTGTTCTTCTTCTAAAAAATTATTATATTGTATAATTCTTTGTTAATTAAATATATAATATAAACAATTATATTTATATATCTCTCTTATATAATCTCTTTTTTTTTCAACAATTTCATGATATTTCAAATAAATCATTTTCTAAAAGAAAGATGCCTATAAAAGATTGAATAGGTTTTTAATCAACTTTACAATCTCAGACATATTTTTCTCCAACATATTTTTGTTTCTTGAATCTTAATATATCTTGTATGTCAAAAGCTAAAAGCTAAATTTAATTCATAAGAGAAAAAGATCATAATACACAATTACACAACAAGATAGAACAACTTTGCCTATTGATCAACTACTAGAGATCTCCAAAAAAAGTGCTTGAGCTTTGTGTATTTCTTTAAAATTTAAATAAATAGAAAAAAGTATTCAATATATTTAATATTTTGTCTAAAAAGAAATTATATATAAATCTCAAACAATGACACAAGATTCATAAGATGACTTTAAAAAATAATAAATATAAAGTTTTTGGTTGAGAGGACTATAAATATTTGTGATTTTTATATATTTAGATGCTTTTACTAATTATAAATTAGAAGTACATGATTGGACACAATTTTTTTTTAGAGATATTCAATATATTGTAGATAGTATTGAACAAGATTGCTATAATTCTTTCACATTAAATGTAAAGAAAATTGAAGTAAAGAATGAGTCCAAACCAACAACTAGAATAAGATTTTATAAGTAAAGATATGTGATCCATAAAAATGTCTAGGGGAGAGGACCCATAGTTGAGCATGTTTCAATAGTTGAGATAGTAGTTGTTTATATAATGCCCAATATTTTTGTCAATATTGGACCAATAGTTGTGACATGACTACCCATAATTAAAGAAAGTGTATTCCTTTGATCTAAAAAGCAACCAATCATGTGATGCCACATCAATGCTCAACTACCCATGATGTGATTGCAGAAGTATTGGTCAACTACATCTTGACAAAAGGCATGCTGATGTGGCATCATATTTGATGATGTGGCCCCAAAACGAAAGTTATAAGTGGGGACTCCCTTAGTAAGCTGCTGAAAAAATTGGGAGTGATTTGAAATTTCCACATAGGATAATTAGAAGTGTGAAGTTAGGGTGCTCAACTACTAGATCCTCTCCCCTATGTGGACGTAAATTTTGTCACCAACAAAAAACATGTCTATCACTTCCAATTGCTAATTTAAACACTTAATAAATATAAAATAAATAACCTTGTCCATTTTATATTAAAAAAATAAATTATTTTTTATATTTTAACTGTTATTAAATTTCTTATTGGAAGACATATATTTCTATTTGGATTTGACCAAATACTTGAACATGTTCAATGAGCTCTCTCCACTAATTTACTGATGGATCATGGAGTATGATTTGAAATGTTAATGTAAAAAATTTCGCACAATTGATCCAAAAATATTTGAGCACTATGAAAATAGAATGCTACTAATTCGATTTCACCAACTCCGCGTGTAATTTAAAAACCATCTAATTCTATTTGACCAACTACGTGAACGTGTTCAATAAGTGTTTGACAAGTAAAGAATGGTTATTGACTCAGAATTTTTCGGAGAATACATTGTGATTGAACACGTTCACGTAGTTGGTCAAATCGAATAAGACGGGTTTTAAAGTACACACGGAATTTAATGATCATTTTCGGACGTGTTCAATGCATACGCAGCGCATCTGTTTTAGTCCTTTTTTTTAACAGTTTCTTTATACTTTCTAAGGTCTGAAAACTTTGGTTACAGCTGAAAGTACGCCCGAAAAATTCTCACTGGCGACTGTTCAAAGTGTACTGAAAGTGTGGGAAATTTTTTGCTGGTACTTACCTTAATGCATTCTTCCCTCTGTCTCCCATCAAGATCTCGATTTTCTTCCTCTGCTGTCTCTCAGAGCCATTTCTCTTTGGTCAATCTGTAGATTAAATGTCTTTACATGATTTTTTGCAGTTCTTCCATCCAGATCATTCTTTGCATCAATAGATTTTCTTCTTTCTTGAGAATTGAAAAGAGTTTCTCGAATTTTGCTATCAAATTCCATTGGCAGGTCAAAGTGGTCTTCAAACAGCTTAGCGATCTGCAAGTCAAGAGACAAAATGTTAAGAATACAGATCATTTTACAGTTCAAGTATATTCAATGTTAAAATAACCCTCAGTGCAATCAAAAGCTGCTCCATAAATAGAAAATTATATAAATACCATTAGGTAAACTTCATGGACTGGATTTTTCCCATCCCTGTACATGATAACAGTCTGAAAGAAATCTATTTGTGTTTGTTCACCATTATGAAATCGTCTCCGAACATGTAAAAGAGTATTGAAATGATATTGATCATCATTTTTTATCAATTCTACACAATCACCAAAACAAACAATTGTGAAATCCAGAAACTTTTTAGATTTGAACATCAGAAGAGAAACAGCTAGAAATATTCTCATCTTTGCACAGAAAACACTAACCTGTCATGTATGAAATGCGAGAGAAGTTTAGACAAGTCCTCGTATTTGGATTTATTGTCCTTGAATATCTATCTCGCTTGTTTTAAGTAGTCTTCCATTTAATTCTGAAACTGAATGCAGCCATAAACAAGTTTGAATTTACAACTGTTGATTCATACAAGAAAAGCTAATAAGCCAAAAAGCATAGCAACCTATATAGAAATAGGTCGTTTATATTTTTAGAATTCTAAAATTAGAATCTATTTTTTTTATTTCTATTTAATCTGGTGGATTGGAATTTAAAAAACAAAAAAATGTTATATTTAGTAACTACGATCTTAATGTTATATTTAAACTATGATCTTTAAATAGGACAAATTTTAAAACTAAAGATTTATTTTTAGAGGTAAAATTTTATGAACGCCAACAAGTAACAACTAAGATAAATTCAAAAAGAAAAATTAAAAAGCAAAGCAGCCTGGCATTTTAACGAAGAAGAGAAAACAGCTGGAGTTTTATTTCAACACATGAATAGGGTTACAAACATAAAAAGCTGTAAGAAGAGAATATCAGGTGCAACCGTTTTCTTTTTTCTTGCCAGCCGTTTGCTTCTTCAAATGGCAGTCATTTGCTTTTTTCTTGCAAGCCGTTTGCTTTTATCTGCTGCTAGCCGTTTGCTTTATTCTCATGCTAGCCGTTTGCTTTTTTCTCCAGATAATGCGTTTCAAAGAATTTCCTCCTCTGTCTTTCCCTATATATACACATTTGCACAAATACATTCTTATAGTGAGCTTTGATGCAGCAGATGAGGAAGAGAAGTACATACTTTTTCTTATAGGAAAAGAAAAATATTCGGCCATCATGATCTCTGAGAGATTAGGAAAAGTGCTTTTGATCATTTACTATTTCAATAAGCAGGTGTTTGTATGCTAATTGTTTGCTGATTTTATGCCATTTAAGCTGAAAGAGATGATTGGTTTGAACAGCATATGGAGCTTGTGAGAAGATCAGGTGGAAGGTTAAAAGAGGCATTTAATAATTCTCGATGTTGAAATCAATTGTATTACAGAAGAATTAGCCTGCTGCTAACTTTATTCAATTCTCTGGAGTTCAGATATTTTCTCTAGGTTATGGTTATTAAATATGATTTCTCCTCCTCATATTCTCACTTTTCTATTTCTGTTTATTTTGGGCATGGCTAGGCCTCCTGTGTTTATGTTTGTTCTGTTCTTTTTCCTCCGTGTTTTTGTTTGTTTATATTTGTTGTTCTTTTTCTTTTGTGTTTAGGTTTGTTCTGTTCTTTTTCTTCCAACTGCTTGCTATGAAAATTTGTTAAAAGTTCTTACAGAGGACAATATTCCTAATTAAAAAAGTATTTATTGTCCTTTCCCCTATTGCTCTGCTTTGTTTTACAAGGGATATCGCAATTGAATGTGTTGAATAATAGCAAGGCCTACGAGCTAATGGGAAAAACTCCGAAGACATAGCATTGCATCAGCTTGCTCAGGATGATTGAGCTCACACAGGGTTGGTATGAATTCAATCCTCTTTTTAGATCATCGATTTATATTTGGCAATTTTTTATTGTTTGAGAATACAAAAGCTGGCAAGCTCTTTTCTAAGATTGGATACACTATTCAGCTAGGTAATGTACTTATAAGGTGTTAATAAAGAATATTGTCTCCAGGTCAGATATATTCAATACATTTTTTAACAAATCATTCTACTTGAATTTCCTTCTACAAACTACAAATCAATATTTGCCAAGAGAATTATCTATTCTGGTCTGTTATTTACTTGAATTGTCTTTTGTTTGTTTATTTGAAATTTATTTGTATTCTGTCATTCATCGAGGCTTATGGAACTTTTTTAGTGTTTTGAGGCTTTCACTATTCCCTTTCCTTTCCTTGGAATTCAAATAAATTACTTCCAAAGTTCAACTTAGTCAAATTATTTTTATATCATTATTTAATCAAATTCTTTCTTTCATAGACAAGGGTTTAAAAATATTTGGTAGATTAGAGGCAATTCCAAGTTCTTGCTTCAAATCTTGAAAGCAGAGGGTTTTGTAGATCAGAGCTCTGCCTCCCTTTGAAAGCAGTTTCAGCTTGTAATTTACTGTCTTAAATCTTGTGTCTCTTTTGTCCGTTCGTCTTAATGGGCGTTCCAGAAAGCCTAAATGGCTTGTTCATTACATTTCTTTTGTTTAAAAGGTTTTTCATTATAAACTTTAAAGTGATTAAGTGTTTCCATGTCTTGTTTACTTCAAAATTTATTGTTGCACTGTTGTACCAAGTAAACTATTTGGATGCCAATATAGCTATGATGTTGAAAATCTGTCAATATGGTTAACTTGCTCAGGCTTCACAATCTATTTGACTCTGTATTTTAAGGATAATTGTATCTGTATGGCTGTATTTACTCTATTAATTCTCCAGCAAGAAGAGTTGTCATTGGTGTAAAGGAACAGGCTATCTGGCATTCAAAATTTGCCAATATGGTTAACTTACTTGTGCTTCAGTCTGTTTGACTCTGTATTTTAAGGCTGTATATACTCCATTAGTGCCTCAGCAAGAAGAGTTTGTCATTGGTGTAAAGAAACAGAGTATTTGGCACCCATTCGTTGCCTCTATCAGAAATTTATGTCCTCATACAACATTAAAAGCCTTCATATGTGTTCACTTCAATCTTATCTGTTTGTTTTGTGGTTTCAAACATTTCACTGCTCACTAGTTGTTCACTTCAATCTTATCTGTTTGTTTTGTGGTTTCAAACATTTCATTTGTTATAGTAATTCATTTTCTATATTATTAGCCAAATTCTAGTTGTATTTTATATTTGTAGGAAAATAAATGTAGAGGGAATATGTGAGCAGCCATTCAAATAAGAAAAATATACAAAGATATTGATAGTGGTGAAGTCACTTGAAGCTTTTTCTGAAAATTTGAATAAATTTTTGAATTCATGTTGATTTTTAGAGATGTAATGTGTAAAGGATATTTTTAGTTTTAATAAAAAATATTTTTTTGGGAAGGGATCAAACTGCCCCTTCCAAAGGCTTGAGGGAATGGCCATTGGCCATGGTCATTCCTTTCAAGGATAGATTTGGTGGATTTATTTTATATTGCTTAAAATTTAATGTCTTATTAGAATAACAATATTCACAACATATAATTAGCACTCCAGTATGCACAATAATATATAATTAAAATGTGACAAGATGATCAAATAATACTTTTAATATTAAAAAATATCAAGCTAATAAACTACGACAAAAATAATTTTCATTACAATAATTTGATTCATAGTTACATTGAACTATACCTCTAATTCTTATTTTAGATAAGATAAACTATGTTTTCCACTTACTATTTTTGTGAAGTGAAATTTGACACTTTTAATCCACTTATTGTTTCACAAAAGTGTGTCTCACTATATATTTAGTGATTTTTGATCTTTTGATCCACTTAATATAATATTTTAATATTATTGTGACCTTTTAATTTTGATTCAATTATGAATTGAAGTTTGGAATTTTTAATCTATTTATTGTTTGTGTGAAGTGTTTTTCTTTCATCTTTGAAAGTCAATATATATTGTTTGTGTGAAGTGTGTTTTGGTCTTTTGTATTTGGTAGCTATCTCTTGTAAGAATTGTGAGTTTGTGTTAATTTGTGTGTTCTGATTGTTTTTCTGAAGTATGTTTTCAGTTTGATATTCACAAAGTTTTAATGAAGGGAGTTTTAAATTTTTACTTCACTAACTTCTATGAAGTGAATTTTAAATTTCTATTCAATGCGCTTAATGTTTGAACTTTGTATTTTGACATTCACAAACTTAGTATGAAGAGAGTTTTAATTTATTTATTTTTTTATCTTTAATTCAATTCACTTAATTGTTTCAATTGATATTCACAAACTTTGCATGAACAGAGTTCTGAATTTTGTTAGGTATGTTTTTTTATGAACTAGGCATTTGTGAATTATTGTGTGAATTTTTTTTAATCTTCAATGGTACATCCATATAACTTTTTGTCTAGTTATTATTTATGTTAAGTGTGTGTGAACTTTGGTATTCACAAATTTTGTATAAATTGTGCTTTTAAATTTTGTTGTGTGTGTGTGTGTACTTTCTATAAAGTGCATTTGAATTTTATCATTTACTTAAATCAATCTCTCTCTCTCTCTCTCTCTCTCTCTCTCTCTCTCTCTCTCTCATCATGTATCGAATATTGTGGCAATTTTTTTAGTTAAAACTTTTAATAAAAGAAATTCTTTGGTGATTTAAATAAGACTATAGTAAAATTTTGTAAAAATGTGGCGATTCAAGTCATGTTATAGCTCAAACTATTAGCCAGTTTTGAATTCCCAAATTTTAACTATTAGCCAATTGGCGAATATTAACCACTAAAAATTTCCCTAATAGGGAGATAGAGAGATAGGGAAATAGAGGTAGGGAAATATATGAATAGAGAGATACTTGGAGGTATAGATGAAGAGTAGGTTTCATTTTTTTTCACACAAATATGAGCATGTTATAACACATTCACATTTTTATCTTTTTTGGATAACGTCAACCTTTAGGGTTGGATTTTCTTTGGGAATTGACGAGGGAGCAAACCCGAGACACAAAAATAATGCACACAACTAGAAAACTTTATTATTATTCAATAATGAAAATCTTACATGCAGAGGATCCCAAATCCTCGAGCTATGCGATACATGCAAGCTACAAAAGTTTCAGAAAAATTACAAAAATTACAGAAAACCCCCTTTTCGCAGCATGCAAACTCTTTTCCCCAAAAAGCTACCCAAAAACCAGAAACTAGCCCATAAATAACCCCCTTTTGGTTTGGAGCCAAAAACAATATTCGAGATATGATTTTTGGCAGTTTGGCGCCAAAAATTACAATTTGAAATTCAAATTTAAATTCACATTCGAAAATTAGCACATTTCTAAAATATGCACCAACTTCCAGCAGCCATAAATTTTAATCCGACGGTCGGATCTTCAATGATAATACTTTTTTGGAAACCTCTCGAAAAGATGATGTTACACAAAATAGGCCTATGGCAAACTACTTTGGGATTTTCGCAAATTTTCGGGCCCATCCGGAACTGTTTAGTGCCTCAAACTGGACTCGAAAGGTTTTTCAAGGGAAAAGGCAGAAACTGGAACTTGAATAACTTTCAAACCATGAATGATCTTGACCTGATTCTTTCGCCAAAGTGATTATTTTTCCGTCCTGAACCCTTCCATAAATTTATGTCTTCCCATGCCTTCAAATTCACACCTGCTAAAAATATCAGTTGAGCAAAAAAAGCAAAAAGCAGTTCTGAAAGTTGGAAACTCTTATTCGACGAAAAGGGTATCCATAAATGCAAAAACATCTACAAAAGGTAAACAACGGGAACATAAATGGAAAGCATATTTTTGGGTGATGCAAAATTGCCCTCACGCCACTAGATGCTCTTGCATCAGACACCCAGGGTAATTTGAGAAGTGACCTCGTCACGTCTCAGATGGTTGAAGAAAACCCAAATGGTCAACCTCTACCTTAGATAGCTAGGATGAATCTTCCACATGCCTTCCTCTCCATTTCACCAGATATTCTTTATATTGTCTGTTTCTGGTACTCTTTCCCACACGACTACCTAGGATTTCTTCAATCTCCTCCTTCTTTGAAGTAGGTGCTAGAATGCCACACTGTTCTATTGTTGGTACTTCCTCTATGCCACCTTCATGATACTCTATCAAATCTGAAATATTGAACACAGGGGAAATGTTGACTCCATCTGGAAACTCTACCTCATATGCATTCCCTGATTCATGCCTCTTCACAACTTTACAGGGACCGAACTTCTTCATCTTCAATTTGTTATAGGTTCCCACTGAAAACCTGTCTTTCCTCAAGTGGACCATCACTTCATCACCAATCTGAAACTCCTTATACCTCCTCTTCTGATCTGCCTTAGTCTTATACTGCATATTCATCTTGTTAATATGTTCTCTTACCTTCTCATGTATATTCTTGATGTGCTCTGCAAAGTCTTTGGCTTCAACACTAGTCTTCTTCTCTTGGTCCATCTTCCTCAATTCTGGAGCGGTCCTGGGATTTTCTCCATACACAATCTGGAATGGTGATCTACCAGTGCTTCTATTGATAGAATTGTTGTAAGAAAAATTTTCCTAGGGCAAGATCAAGTCACATCCCTTGGGTTTATCTCCTACCAAGCATCTCAGTAGGTTACCTAGACTTCTATTCACAACCTCAGTCTACCCATCGGTTTGTGGATGGTGTGCAGAACTGAACTTCAACTCTGTTTTCAACTTCTTCCACAAGGTCCTCCAAAAGTACCCAACAAATTTTGTGTCACGATCTGAGACTATACTCTTTGGCAAACCATGTAGCCTCACCACCTCTCTGAAGAACAAGTCAACAATGTGGACTGCATCATGGGTCTTCTGGCATGGGATGAAATGTGCCATCTTCGAAAACCTGTCAACTACCACAAATACTGAATCATTCCCTCTTTGCATCCTTGGCAAACCAAGAAAAAAGTCCATACTTATATCCTCCCACGGCCTCTCTGGTATAGGTAAGGGCTGATACAACCCAGTATTTTGGCTCACTCCTTTAGCCATCTGACATACCATGCAACTTTGCACAAACTTCTTCACATCTTGTGATAACTGAGGCCAATAATAATGCTCACTGATAATGGAAATAGTCTTATCCCAACCAAAATGTCCTGCCATTCCTCCACTGTGCTTCTCCTTTATAAAGTTCTCCCTCATGGAACTCCTTGAAATACACAAATGGCTTCCCTTAAACAACATGCCATCTTGGATTATAAAATCCAGCCACTTCGTCCTGTCAACTATAACAGGTTCCTTGCAAGCTTTCCAAGCCTCTGTGAAATCAGGATCTTCAAGGTACAATGTCTTGAGTTCATTGAACCCAACCACTTCAATCTACATCTTTTCAACAATGTTTGCCTCCTACTTAAGGCATCTGCAACCCTGTTTGACTTTCCACTCCTATGCTTTAAAACAAAAGTATAACTCTGCAAAAATTCTACCCATTTCATATGCCTCTGATTTAATTTTCCTTGACTACTCAGATATTGTAATGCTTGATGATTAGTAAACAAAACAAATTTATTTGGTAACAAATAATGTCTCCATTTCTTTAATGATTGAACTATTGCATAAAATTCATGATCATATATAAAGTACTTTCTCTTTGCATCATTTAAATTTTCACTGAAATAGGCAATGGGCCTACCTTCTTGGCTTATCACTGCTCCAATGGCACAACCACTAGCATCACAATCCACTTGAAACACCTTATTGAAATCTTGGAGGGCTAAAACTAGTTGCTCTGTCACCTTTTGCTTCAATAGATCAAAACTCTTCGCTGCTCCAGTGCTCCACTTGAACTATTTTCTATCCCCTCTCATTGTTTTAGTCAGGGGTGCACAAATACTACTGAAGTTTCTAATGAACTTTCTATAAAAACTGGCCAGACCATGGAGAGATCTCACCTCAGTAGCAGTTCTTGGGGTAGGCCATTCTAGAATAGCCTTCACCTTCTCTGGGTCCATCTTTAGACCCTCTGTTGAGACAACAAACCCGAAGTACACTAACTCCTTTTTAACAAAGCTACACTTTTTCAAATTTATCAACAATTTATCCTCTCTCAACTTCTCAAAAACCCTAAGAATATGCATTATATGCTCATCCAAGTTCTTACTGAAAATCAAAATATCATCTAAATACACAATGACAAAACTTCCCATAAACTCTTTCAGTACCTCATTCATGAGCCGCATGAACGTGCTCGGTGCATTGGTTAGCCCAAAAGGCATGACTAACCACTCATACAAGCCCTCTTTGGTCTTGAAGGCAGTCTTCCACTCATCTCCCTCACGAATCCGGATCTGGTGATATCCACTTTTCAGATATATCTTTGTGAAGTATTGAGCTCCACTCAAACAGTCCATCAGGTCATCCATCCTTGTCAAGGGAAATTTATACTTGATTGTTATCTTATTTATGGCTCGGGAGTCTGTGCACATCCTCCACTACCCATCCATCTTCGGTGCTAGTACTGCAAGTACTGCACATGGGCTCAAACTCTCTCAAATCAAACCCTTTCTCAAAAACTCCTAAACTTGTCTGTTCAACTCCTCATTTTTTGCATGAGTCATTCTATGAGCTGCCTTATTTAGCAAACTAGCTCTAGGGATCAAGTCAATATGATGATTGATCTTCCTCATTGGTGGTAAACCCTCAGGCACGTTATCAAAAATAATCTCCTAAAACTCATCCAATAGTCCAAAAACTTCTACTGGCACCTTCTCACTATCTTCCTTTTCCATTCTAGGAATCAATGCATAACACATACGCTCATGCTTCATGCCTTCTAAAAATTTCCTTCCATCAACAAAAAAAATTCTAGCACTACTGCATACCTTTTCTTCATCCTTCTTTAGGGGTTTCAACTTATGACTGACTCCATCCTTCATCAGGGAATAAGTTTTTGCATGGTCATCATGTACAACTCGCCTATCGAACTGCCACGACCTCCCCAACAACATGTGACATGCATCCATGGGAATGATATCACATAGTACCTCATCACAATAGCTTCTGATCTTGAACTTCAACAAGCACTGCTCATTGACCAAAACTTTGTGGTCTTTTTGCAACCAGGCAATCCAATATGGATGTGGGTGTCTTTCCCTTTTCAACTTCAACTTCGTAACCATCTCTTCTAACACTAGATTATTTGTGCTCCCACTGTCAATAATGACATCACAACATTTTTCTTCACACTTGCACCTTGTGCGAAATAGCTTCTTCCTTTGTTCTGGTTCCTTCTCTTCAGTCACCAAGGCTCTTCTAACCACTAGGGCTTCTCCCCTTTCAGCATCATCTAAATGCTCGGATTGAGCCTCCTCATCTGCATGTGCAACCCTTCCATGACCTTTCGGCCTTCTATCTGTCCTTCCTTGGTGTTGTGGACATTCATAGGCTCGATGTCCTTCTTCACCACAATGGAAACAAGTTCCTCTAAAACCACCTCTTCCGGGTCCTGGCCCAAATCTTCCTCATCCTCTACCTCTTTGATCACCACTGTTTTGATCACAAGGGTGGTAGAAGTTATCATTCTTCTGGCTTCAACTAGTACCCGCATCTTCATTTCTCCTTTCATCCTCATGTCAGCTTCCAGAAGATCTTCCACTACTCCTTCCGCTTTGACCTCCTCATCCTTTTTGTTTACTGTCAAATCTTTTGTTCAGTTTCTCCTCAACTTTCAGAGAAAACCGGTACGCATCCTCAATGGTGGTCATTTTGACCAGGCTTAGTGTAACGCCCCGCCTTGGTTACCATTAAAACAAAGTGTAAAGAATGAAATTAACTGAACATTTTTTTTTAAAAGATATAATTACACAATTGTCATAAAGTTTCCAAGACGATGTTACTTAAACCTAATAAATATACTCCACATAATATCATATTGATATGTACATATCAAAAGTCCAGAATTATCCATTATACAAAACTCAATAAATTCAAATATCCACATGCCAAGTTTATAATAGGTGATATTTCAATGAATCCCAATACATCAAAATGATGGTACATTAAGAACGCTCTTATACAAGAGGTAAATTTACAAAGCAGATGGTGATCATTTCACAGCTGACATCCATATCCACAAACATGCTCTGCATCCATAGTCACGTACTAAGAAGTAACTGGAACCAGCTGCAAGTCATAGGATCATCTGCAAGAAAATCCAAGGATGGTGTAGCACGGTTTCCTCCCAAACACGTGAAACCTGAAGTTCCACTCCCTCTGTGCTAGGAGATAATGACAGGTCCACAAGCAATGAAGACAGAACATTACATTTACGTGGTTTACAATTCACATCACAACATAATGATAACAAATCAGAACAGATAAAATTTTCAGTAACAAATCACAACCCAAAGAAATCTAAACACAAGGATCACCATCATGGTATAGACTAACAGTGTCATCACACTGTCAGGATATGTTACCCTGGTGAATCTTCCTAGACTACCAGCCCTCTCCAAGAGTTACCCTGGTAGCCTCTACCGATTCCCGGCCCCTATGCAGACTAATGTGGAGTCATTTCATCTTTTGAGAAGACAAGATGAAGACTAGCCATTCCAAGCCTTCTCAGCCTTTTCTCAATCTAAACAAGCATTAAGAAAGTAGGCAAGGCAAACTATTATCTGATTTAGTGTTTAGATCTACCCAACCCCTAATTCATTAGTTAGGTTTTCACTGAATTAGACACCTATGATACGTTACCCAAACAATCTCTTTAGAATTTCGGCCCCTAACGCAAGCCACTCTTTCTATAACATGACTCAACATAAAATAAGACTAGGGGTAGTTGTCAAGCGTAAAAAAATTCACAACCACAAAGGTTTACATCTTCCACTAGGAACATACCATAGTCTCCAAGAGGTTTCTTAAGATAACAATTTAACAAGCTATACCCCCAAGAAAAATAACATGGCAGTGAGAGCAACATAAATTGTAGTATATTAAACTCGTCAATTTGATTTTCACTTTCCTAGTCTTTAAAGAAATGAAATGAACATCACTAACGTTAAGAATATATACACAACTAATATTTTCATTAAATCAATCTCAATGAATTGAAAATTCTCGACAAACAAACTATTGACATTAACATAAACTAAAGTGGGTTAAGTTTACGATACAAATCTCACTTTACTAGTTTTGATGGAATTAAAATAAACATTTACAACCTTTGGTGAATATACACTAAACAATCCTATTTAATCAATTCCTATAAATAAAGAATTTACATAATAAATAATCTATAGACGTTGTTAAATTTCCAATAATTTCAAGATATGAATTTACTAACTTTATAACATAAGAACAATACAAACTCCATATATTTTATAACTCAATTACCTTGAAAATAAAATAAAACATTATAACTTATAACTTAAGTTTCTATCTCCTCTTCTTTTCTCGTTCTAAGACTCACACTTCACTCACACTTACGCTAAGTTAGAATCTTATCTAATAGTTGATCTTATCTAATAGTTATCTACCAAGAAACTACCTCGATCAAAGCATGCAAAGAAGAGTTCAATATAAGAGTAGAATAATAGTTACAGACCAAGATCTTTATTGAAAAGAATCTTTATGACTGTAGGAAAACTACAAGACGCTATGCAAGATAGGAAATAACTATAGGTAAAGACAATTAGTTTCAGACATAAATAGGAAGAGTAACAATATAATTAAGATCAGAATTCGCCATGCAAAACATTGAAGCGAAGGTTATTCTAGCAATACCGAATTTCGTTAACAGTAAACTATTCTAAATTTTAGATATTCACAGGAACAAAGCTGTGTTGGTTTCACAGGAAGGACAATCTATAAACTAGCATGTTACTTCCATGCAAGATGTGGAGTAAACACAGATTAAGGCGTAACTAATCTAAACGCATATCTAAAGGAACTACAAGTACAGGCATCTAAAGAAGAAGTCGATATACCAACTCAGATCCGAATTCAACTGCCAATGGATGAATAATAAGGAAACTCTTAAATCACCTACTATACAAAGGAATTGATATCAAAGTATCTAATAGTCGGTATCTTGCATAAAAGCAAAATGAAAGTGTAAGGGCCGCGCCCAAATCTGCAGATGTTATAACTCTTTTCTTGAATAACATTCGCTAAGAACTTAACAAGACAGGGATTCCTTTAAGCGGCGCAACTTTAAGAAGATTTTATACTTGAAGAATCTTCAGTTATAATCTTAGTGTAGAGAAAAGAATGAAAGATATAGTGACGCCATGTGACCCAAGTTCATGAAAGCAGATTTTGGTTGGCAACCTTTAAAAACAGATCAAGATATATAAAAGACAAGATATCCAGCAAGGATAGATAGATATAATTGCAGTCACTATAGCGGTTACAATAGTATCGAATCTAGTCTTAAAGAAATATACAATCATTGTATAGATCCGCAAAAGAAATTCAATTCATTTAAGAGAAAACTAAGATTTCTAACTAAATTATAAGAGCAGTTACAGATCTGTTATTCTGAATCACCGAATCAACATATATGATTACAATTACCATACAAAACAATTTACTACAGAGTAAAGAATCTTCTTTTTAAATATATCTATGTTTATATTTGAACAGGAGATAATGGAGCTATAAATTAAAATAATAAATATTGGTTAATTTGTTGGTTGAACAGAGAACTATTTTATAATACCCCTTTCTCAAATTTGGAGTTTCCTACAAACTAACGAGTTTTTTTTTATAGACAAAATCTCCACAACCATATAAGAAGACAGATCTAAAAAAATTTCTTTAGAAAATACGTTTTATACTTCATCTAACTCGTTTCCTTTGTTTGTGCAGGTTTTACAAGAACAATTTCTTATTTGAACGATTAAATTCATTATCAATTTCAAAGAAAGAATTCAGCACAAGAATTAAAAATTATTGAAGAAAACCTAATTAAAGATTGATGACTGGCTGGAATCGATTCTTTGAAAACTTTTGTTGATTCCAAAATCAATTCACTAGACTTTAACGAAGAAATACAAATCAATCCAGCTTCAAAATTACACTTGTAAACAAAATCTTAAGAGAAAAGTTCTTCTGAAACAATTGTCGTGCAAAATTCTCTAAAAACTTGTAATACCCCTCCTCTTGCTGGTTGGATTTATTATTTTTCTATGCGTTTGTTTGCTACTTTGTGATTGTGATGGTACTAGTATTGTTTGGTTTGATAGTTTGGTTAGTAGACATTGGTATTTATGCTTATGCATTTGTGGACATGGTTATTGATATGATATTGTGGTTGGTGATATTAGTTTGATTTAAGTAACATTGCGATGCGTTAATTTAGTAAATTATGTTATGTTGTGATTTGTTAGTTTATAAATGTACTCTCATCATTTGTATTATAATTGTTAGAATAGATGTGATGAAAGGACAGGGTAGCATCACTCGTTCGCGAGTGCCCTGCTACACTGCAATTCCTTCTCACAATGTAATGCTTTGATTATATATATATGTACATGTATACGACTTTGTTTGGATGCATGGATTGCAGGTACATAGTCTCGATTCCACTTGCTTCGACAGGACAGGGCAAGTACCAATAACCCAATGGTATAATGTTGAAACAGAGATGACAATGAAGTCACCTCGTCCCATGATGTCAGACCGTCTTGTTTGAATGGTATTGTGCGTTCTTGTAATTGTCGTTTCTATATTTATTACTGTGGTTTGTGTAGTGCCTTGTTCGTAGGTTATTTATGTTGGTATTTTATAAGTTGTGATGGATTTAATTAAATGATGGTAATAATTGTTTATTATAATGTTAGATTAAATTATATTTAAATATTTAAATATTTTATTTATTTTAAAAAGTCATGTGTTTTATTAAATGTTAATTAAATATTAAATTGTGTTTATTATTTTAATTAATTATCTTGTTGAGGATAATTATTAAAATAAATTATTTAAATAAACTAAATAATGTGCTTTGCAAGTAAAGTTGTAAAAACATAATTAAAACAAAAAGTATTGAATAATAGAAAAATAAAGAAAATAAAAGAACAGAAAAAGAGGAAAGAATGAATGAGATTTGAGAATTGACTGAAAAGCTTGTTTTTAAAGAAATAATTTCTTTTATTGTGGATTTTTAGAGCTTTTGGAAGAGAATGGCAATATCTTTTATTTATTGAAAATTTTGTGAGTTTTTCACACACAAGATTATTGAGACAGGGGTTGCACAAAAATAATGGTTCTCTACTATTGAGTCTTCTGAAGTTTTATGTTATCATTAGTTCTTCTGAGTTCTTGAAAGGGGGTTTTTCAATCTTTTGCTTGTATTATGTTGGAGAGAATTTTTTGAATAAAGAATTGGATTCGAATTCGAGCACAGTATTCTGGAGAGGAGATTTCAAAGCAGGAACAAGAAGCTCTTCGTAAAGGCCATCTGAATCAAACAAGCTTCATCAAACTCTCAAATAAGCGCAGGACTCCAGGTTTTATCTACTTCCTCTCTGGTCTTATGAGTTAAAGAAAACAGAAAAATAATTAGATTATTTGGTGAAAGAAAAATGAAAACCTTAGAAAAGAGAAATTATTGAATAGTGAAAATTACTGAAGAAATTAAAAAGATTGTCTATGTAAATTACTTTATAGATATTCTTTCAATTTGGTTGTGTGAAAGTAATGTTGAGCTTGTGAAAATAAACTATATGTCTTTAAATTGATTCTATTTTGTTTTGAATTATAGTTTTCTTTCAAATCAATTTATTTTGGGGATTAAGAAGAATATCTTATATATATATATATATATAAGTATATTTGTATTTTTTCCTTCTGTCTTCTGTACCTGAAACTGGTTATTGGTCCTTGTAGAAATATATAAATTATATATATGTATATATACACAAATTTTATGTGTATATATATATATACATATATATATATATATCTATAATATATATATGAAATTATTTATTCGCATTAAAATTTATGAGAAAGTCTGAATGTAAAATCAATTTTTGGGCCGAATCGGCCGTCGAATTTCGTGCCTGCAAGTGGACGGAAGTTATTTTTTTATATAAAATAAAATATTTATGTTAAGGGGTTTGGGGAGGGACGGACTGGCCGTACCCCCCCGTACCCTGGTGCGGTCGGCAGTCTGCCGCACAGCAGTCTTGAAGACTGTTGTGTGCAGCAGTCTTGACTATCGTGCACAGCAGTCCCCAAGACTGTTGTGCGCAGTCCCTGCAGGGACTGCTGAGCATAGTCCTTGCAAGGACTGTGATGGCAGGCCTCGACCTGCGGAGGTTCTTGTTATTTGTTTTTTTAATTTTTATTTTATTTATTTAATTTAATTTTATATGTAGTTAAATTTATATATATATATATATATGTATGTATGTATATGTTTAATTATATATATATATATATGATTAATTATGTTATAGATTATAATGTTTTCTTTTATTTATTCAATGAATAGATTGTGAAATTAAATGGAATTCTCTTTTGAAAATAGAAAGTAATGTTATAATTACGTTAGATTAATGTTGAATTTTATATTGAGATAGACCAAATTGGAGATTGTTGTTTAATTTTTCGTTCTAGCTTTATTGTTTGAAATTTTATATCAATGTGGGAACCCTATTGTAAATTGTGAAACCTTAGTCTTTCCAGAGGTGTGTTTTATCCTTGGATGTTTATCCTTGTATTATTGTGATCAGAATGTTACATGATTTTAAGCATTAAATTTTGGAAGGGTTGTACGAGAATTGTGGTCACTGTGATTTTGAGTTATCGCGAGATGGATTTGCCTCACATGTCTTGTTTTGTGTTATATGCCTTATACTTGATGGTACAACCCTTGCCTTATTTTGGTTTATGTTAGGGGTCTTAGGGAGAGTGGCTCTTCATGGGGGCTGGCGCCTCGGGTAAGAGGAAGTGCACAGGATAACCCACATAAGAGTAGTATAACAAGTGATAACTTAAAAAAAGAATTTAGGGGGATGGGTAGTAAAACACACAAGATAATAAGTATTGGATTCCTCGTCTATGCATTAGGGCTATCATAGACTAATGATAGGCTGAGAAGGATGTGGTCAGCAAAGTCGTAATCTTGTCTTCATGAGAGGTTATCGACTCTGCATGAGCTACCCTATGGTGTCGGCGCCTCAAGTAGGAGGAAGGGCCAGGAGATCCATAGATGGGTGCTAGCGCCTCAGTTGGAGGAAGAGCCAGGAGATCCCATGAGAGCTATGCGATGACACTCTCCACTAGACACCCTTGTTCCTTGTTTCTTGTGGCCTCTGGAATTGTATTTTGAATGTTGTATCAGTTATTCTGGAATCATGTTCTATTTATTGTTTCAGATTTATTTGGAATCATGTTCTATTTATTGTTTCAGATTTATCTGGAATTGTATTTTGAATGTTGTATCAGTTATTCTGGAATCATGTTCTATTTATTGTTTCAGATTTATTTGGAATCATGTTCTATTTATTGTTTCAAATTTATTTGGAATCATGTTCTATTTATTGTTTCAGATTTATCTAGAATTGTATTTTGAATGTTGTATCAGTTATTCTGGAATCATGTTCTATTTATTGTTTCAGATTTATTTGGAATCATGTTCTATTTATTGTTTCAGATTTATTTGGAATCATGTTCTATTTATTGTTTCAGATTTATTTGGAAATTTCTTTTGGATGTTGTATCAGTTCTTCTGGTTTTTGTACTCTTATTGTTGATTTAGATTTTTGTGAAAATGATTTATGAATGTTCTTTGGTGACTTGTTTAATTGTTATCACTTAGGTTAATTGTGATGAGTTTCATAGCTTTATTTTATTATGTTGACTCGTGAATGTTGTTGGTTATGTCATTGTAATCTCTGAGTTTGTATTTGAGTTTGTACTTTGTTGTTCTCTTAGAGTCAGTTTTGACATTCATGGTCGGGATCTCTTCCTTGTCACCTCTGAGCACGGGGGGTGAGTTATTTATAATTCACATGGTTGGGTGGAATGTGCTCTACACCCGTTGGGTTCCCCATCAGCATCCTTTGTTCGCAACATTCCTTTGGTTGGAGTTTTTTCCAGTGGATCACTTGTAATTTTGATATTATTGTACTTTGTATCATCCCACATGTATGGGAAATGTATTGTAACTCATTATTGAGAGCATGCAATCTTATGTTTATACGATGATGTAATAGTTAGGATCCTTTGTAACATTATTGGATGAGATTCTATATGATTGTAATATGGGATGTAGTGATACTTTCACTCTTGGTTTATGGATGTACTTTTATTAATGATTATTGTAATATAATTGGTTAAGTTGATTTATTAATTATCTTTTACTTTTGTTTTAATTGTGTTGCAATATGACCTCGCGTGCCCCAGAGAATGTAAAGTTAAGTTGTTAATGTGCAATGTAAATGTATGTGTTTAATGTTTAATTGCATGTTTACCTTATGTTATAAAAAAAAAATCGGTTGCAATGGTTTGTTCTCTGGGCTTTGCACGACGGGCGTTACAAAACTGTTGCCATCCAAGTTTTTCCCAAATTCTTCTCATGAATGTAAATTGCAATTCCCAAACGATATTCATTCATGCAATTAACTTCCAATCATAAAAATTAACTGACAAACCATTTTGCATTGAAAATAGATCAATCAATTTAACTTGTTCTTTAAAATATCCAATTAGATCTTTAACTATCAATCAAGATTCATTACATGCTGAAAATATCTATTTCTCATAATTCAAGTTGCACAAATAAATCAGCAATATTTATATTTTAATTAAAAACATTGCAAAGAAATAACTTTCACTTTTAAATTCAATAACTTATTTAATTTAATTTAATAAATTAAATCACAAACATTTATAGATACATTTACAAACATTCATTAAACTTAAATATTAATTCACAAACACATAACAATAGAAACGAACACGACAGAATAAACTGGACAACAACATGGGGTAACACATAGGTACTCGTTCGAAAACGAACAATGGTTCAAACAGGAATTGTCAATACCTCCAATCAACATGATTATATTGAATTAGGGTACACTCAGACCTGACAAGCAGGTGGAGCCGTTACCCGGTACCTATGTCTATAGGAAACATCAACGTTAGAACATATATATACTTATGTTAGAAAACACACTGTGAATAAGAATTGTAGTGTAGCAGGGTACTCACAAATGAGTAATGCTACTCTATCTTCTTCACCGACATAGATGAGCAAGATCAATCATAAGAGATCATTACAACATGATACCCATAAGAAAATAAGCCATATCATGAATGTATCTATCACAGTATCATCAAACTAACATAACCAGATAAACATGATGTCAATGTATCATCCACGAAACACAAAACAACATAGTATCCAAAATCACTTCTGAACAGAAACAACATAGTATCATAATGAACTAAAACATCTAGCAAGCAGAATCAAACTAAACAAACTAAGACAAGATGTCACAGCGGGAGGGACACTACACTTAGCTCCTCTTGAATGCTCGGTCGTAACCCATTAAGATAACGGGCTACCTTCTCCTTGTTGGCCTCTGCATGGCCCATTCTGATGATCATCTTGTGAAAATATTTTGTGTATTCTTTCACAGATCTACCTCCTTGCTTTAACCCTTGCAATTTCTTCAGCAGATCTAACTCGTAGTCCACTGGTATGAACTGCTTCTTTAGTTTCTCCACCATGCAATCCCAACTACTGATCTTTCCTTTTACCTCTTCGATTTCTCTCCAACTGGACCTCTTTCCACCAAATATTGGCATGGCCCTTCAACTTCGTTTTTGCAAACGTAACCCGATTTGGGTCCTCTACTTCTTCATACTCAAAATATTCTTCTAACTCGTTGATCCAGTTGATCAGCTCTTCTAGGTTTAGACTTCTGGAATAACTGGGGACTTCTATTTTGGCTCTCTTTCTGATCTTCGAAATGGCCCTTATCAACCGCATTTGATCTTGATCATTAACTTCTTCTTCCTCTTCTACATCTGTATCTTCCTCCTCTTCTTCATCTTCGCTTTCTCCTCTCCTTCCTAGGCCTAACCCTCTTCTCATTTGTTCCTGCAATGCATCAATTTGTCTCTAGAGAGCTCTAAAACCCTCAGCCGCAAATGGATCTCTTCCACCAGCATTTCTGCCACCTCTGGCACCACCACGCCTTCCAAGCATCACTCTTGGAGGCATCTTGAATACCTTGAACCCACAACCACGGTCCTGGTGTGAACTACCTCATGATCGGCGATCTTTCCCCCCGCTCAAGAAAACCCGCTCGAATACCACCTGACGAGGGAGCAAACCCGAGACACAAAAATAATGCACACAACTAGAAAAATTTATTATTATTCAATAATGAAAATATTACATACAGAGGACCAAATCCTCAAGCTATGCGATACATGCAAGCTACAGAAGTTTCAGAAAAATTACAGAAATTACAGAAAACCCCCTTCTCGCAGCATGCGAACTCTTTTCCCCAAAAAGCTACCCAAAAATCAAAAACTAGCCCATAAATAACCCCCTTTTGGTTTGGAGCCAAAAACAACATTCGAGATATGATTTTTGGCGGTTTGGCGCCAAAAATTACAATTTGAAATTCAAATTTAAATTCACATTCGAAAATTAGCACATTTCTAAAATATGCACCAACTTCCGGCAGCCATAACTTTTAATCTGACAGTCGGATCTTCAATGATAATACTTTTTCAGAAAGCTCTCGAAAAGATGATGTTGCACAAAGTAGGCTTATGGCAAACTACTTTGGGATTTTCGCAAATTTTCGGGCCCATCCGAAACCGTTTAGTGCCTCAAACTAGACTCGGAAGGTTTTTCAAGGAAAAAAGCAGAAACTGGAACTTGAATAACTTTCAAACTGTGAATGATTTTGACCTCATTCTTTCACCAAAGTGATTTTTTTCCGTCCTAAACCTTTCCATAAATTTATGTCTTCCCACACCTTCAAATTCACACCTACTAAAAATAGCAGTTGAGCAAAAAAAGCAGAAAATTAGTTTTGAAAGTTGGAAACTCTTATTCGACGAAAAGCGTATCCAGAAATGCAAAAACATCTACAAAAAGCAAACAACGGAAACATAAATGGAAAGCATATTTTTGGGTGATGCAAGATTTTCCCTCACGCCACTGGATGCTCCTGCATCAAGAATCCAAACCAAAGGGTTGGACTTACATGGATTCCCAAAGACATGTGTTTTGCATATTCTAAAAAATGACACAATCTAGAGCTTACTCTCCATCAAGTTTGCATGTCTTTCAATGTTGGATTAAAAATACCACAATAACATTGAGTCGTCTGTTATATTTTTAATCATGTAAGTTTCTCTACATTTCAAATATGTTAAGGTTTTGATCTTTAATTTACTTTTCTAGTGTCTCCATTTTTTCAAAAACTTATGTATGGTATTTTTTGTTTTAGTTTTTACCCATTCTTCAAAATTTGAAAAAAAATATATTTTTACAAAGTAGACTATATTCTTTTTTTTTTAAACTGTAGAAATCGGGTAGCCCCCCTATAAACTATAGTGTGCCTTATAAAAAAAATTCATGTGACCGGTGATGTTGGTACGACATGCCCTTCGGTACCACAGGGATGGGGGGGAGACTAGGCCTCGTGACCTCTTGCCTACAATAGGATGCTTTAGTCAATCAAGCTAGCCCCCTGACCCACAAACTAGACTATATTCTATACACATTAAAAACAATGAATTTTTGATTAGTTTTCAAAAAATTAGGGGGGAGGACGCTCATTTTTTTATTTTTATGATGTTTCCACTCTGAAAATTAGTAAAAAACCATATATTCATTAAAAAAAGTACTAGAAAAATTAGACATGAATTACATAATGTTAGCTAATTTTTCACCGAAGCTTTTTTTAAATGTTAAAAAAGTTAAAATTTTAGGGGGGGACACTAGACACTATTTTTTTTGACAAAACAAGAGAAATTTGTGGGATCCCCCTATTTGAACCCCTCAATCTCCACTATTTTTAATACAAGTTACGTATTCAAATTTTGAGCATAATTATCTTCAATTTTTCACCAAAGATCATTTTTTCTAATTAAAAAAAATACCACTTAAGACCCTCTTTTGATACCCCATTTCCATGCACAGACCCATATCTAGACCAAATATTGCTTATACATTATGTTTTTCATCTAAATTTATGTAGGATCCTTATATGGCTCATTGGAAAAAAAAAAAAAGATGTATATCAAATGTACAATTAATTATAGTTTTTATTATCTGTGCACAAAGAATAAAAAAATATTTGGTTATTGTGATACTGACTATGTTGATGATCCTATTGATAGGAAATATACCTCAAGCTATGTCTTGAAAATATAGTATAAGTTCTCTCACAAGAGGAAATAAAAAAGTCACTCCTGGCTCTTTCATCCATAAAGGATGAGTATATAAGTGTAGTAGAAATATAATGTAAATAAATGTGGCTAAAAATAACTGGAAGAGCTTCATTTGGGTACTTGATGCAAGGACATTGAACCTCATCAGTTTTGGCTTGAAATTTTTGGTTTGTTTTATTGTTTTCCTAGTTTTCTCTTTTTCTTGGTAACCCATGATAGGTGGCCATTTCATGAGGTAACATGATGTTGATTGGTTCATTCTTATTGATCCTGTCGATTGGAAGATAATTATAAGGGTGGAAAAAAAAGGTAATTGATGTGTGGAAAAAATAAATGATTTTTGTGGTGAATAAGGAGGAAAACGTGTTTTTGTTTTGAAAAAGAAGCGATTCTAGAGAAAAGAAGAAAGAAATGAATTAGTGGAGAAGGGTTGACCAAAAATTAGAGGAAGGCATTGGTATTAGTGAAGAAAGGAGAACCGACTGTTGAAGATAGGAAAGGTTGATTCTGAGGCAACATTTAGGAGGTGGCTTTTGGGCATGAAAGGGGAGGATACTCCAATGTGAAGTGAAAAGAGTTTAGCATAGGAAAAAAAAAATAGAACTGAGACATGGCACTGGGTAGAGAAGATGAAAGTTGAGTTTCAGATAAAATATAGATAAAGTGGGTAAAGAGTTTGAATTGCATCACAAGTGCAAGAGAAATAAAGGAGAAGCAAACACCCAGCCACACCTGGAAAGGAAGAAGATGAGGGGAGGGGTTGAGATTGTAGGTTAAAGAAGAAAAGAAAGTTAAAAGTCATAAAGAAATTGCAATTAAAGTAAAGTAGGTGATGCTAGCTTGAAGAGGAGGAAAATGTGAAATGTAGAGGCTTGGGGTTTGGATATGGTGTAGTTAGTAAATTTGTTTGTCTTCTAGATTTTTTGTGATTGGAATATGAATAAAACTAGATTTACATTGTTTAGGCAGAGTTAGAATTAATTCAGTGTTCATCTGTGCTAATGTCATTTCAAATTAATTAGATTCATGAAATGTTTGAATGCATATTATAAAATAGAATGAAGTTTGTGATCTAAGAAATTGTTCAAGTTGTGTGTGTGATTTTGTGTTCTAACATTTTGGTATCAGAGCTTAAAAGATCTAGAAGAGTTGAAAGTTTTGGATAGTGGAAGTATGTGTGTTAGAGTTTGACAGGTTAAGTATGTGTGTTAGAGTTTGATAGGTTAACAAGAACCTGGGTACCAAAAGACTGGGTAGAGAAAAAGGAGAGAATCCCTAGGTGAGGTATCGAGAAGCCAAGAAGATAGCTAAAAAGATGCAAAATTTAGAGTGGGATGGAGATATGGGAGAGTTGAGAAGAGAGTTAGAGAAGTGTAAGCTCATAGTAAAGCAGTGGCTTGAGGAAAGAAGCCAAGAATATGGTTAGTTTTGGTTATTGAAAAACAAACTGAAGTGGTCTAGGCAGATGATTGTTCAGAAAAGAAGAGGGCAAAATATGGATTCCTTGAAAAGAGTAGATGAAAGAGGTTTAGATAGTAGAGCGTTTCCAAGTGAGCAATGTGCATCGGAAGAGGTGAACAAAGTTCTCACTGAGGAGAACATAAGGAAAAGCAATGAAAAGTGAGAGTGGAAAGCAAGGTATGATGAAGATTGAAGAATGAAGAGAAAAACAAAGAAATAGATATGGAAGGAAAATAAATGAATGGTGAAGAAATTACAAAAAAGGAATTTAAAGAAGGTGCACAATAAGTACAAAATATTTGAGGAATTTAGGACAAGAGTGGATGGAGACGCTCACTAATGAAGGTATGAAGACAAATGGGACAATGAAAGATACAAAGATGAAGTTGGCAGTTGATGATAAAGAAGTTATTTCTATGGAAAAGGAAAAGAAGATTAACCTACCTTCAAGAACAACTTGGAAGAAACTTGAGGAGCACACATGCAAGGTAAATAGTAAGCAAGTTGTTTTTGATGATTTTAGGAATGATGCTTTTGAATCTTTGCATGAAATTATTGATTGGAAGAGTTTAAAGAAAGAAGATAAAAAGGATACATATGAATGTGAGCTGGAGGTTTAAATTCTTATGGATGAAAAAGACATATGAAGGAGAAGATACAAAAAGAAAATGACAAACAAATGAAAACAACTTGAAAACATAGTTGTTGTTCTAGAGCAATGTTGGAAGACATGGTAGAAAAGAAAAAACAAATACTTTCTAGTTGATTCCCTCATGTGTGGGAGCACATGTTTTATCCCTTGGGGAGCTTGATGCGGGCATATTGAACATCATCAGTTTTGGCTTGAAATTTTTGGTTTATTTTATTGCTTTTCCAGTTTTCTCTTTTTCCTAGTAACTCGTGACAGGTGGCCATTTCGTGAGGTAACATGATGTTGATTGGTTCATTCTTATTGATCTTGCTGATTGGAAGATAGTTATAATGCTGGAAAAAAAAGGTAATTGGTGTGTGGAAAAAATAAATGAGTTTTGTGGTGAATAAGGAGGAAAACAATTTTTTTTTGTTTTGAAAAAGAAGCAGTTCTAGAGAAAAGAAGAAAGCAGTGAATCAGTGAAGGGTCGATGAAAAAGTAGAGGAAGGTTTTGGCGTTAGTGAACAAAGGAGAACTGAATGTTGAAGATAGGAAAGGTTGATTCTGAGGTAGCATTTAGGAGGTGTTTTTTGGGCATGAAAGGGGAGGATACTCCAACGTGAAGGGTAAATAGTTTAGCATAGGAAATAAAAGAAATAGTTGAGACATGGTACTAGGCCGAGAAGATGAAAGTTGAGTTTCAGATAAAATGTAGATAAAGTGGGTAAAGAGTTTGAATTGCATCACAAGTGTAGGAGAAATAAAGAAGAATCAAACACCCAACCATGCCTTGATAGGAAGAAGATGAGGGGAGGGGTTGAGCTTGTAGATTAAAGGAGAAAAGACAACTGAAATTCTTAAATAAATTACAGTTAAAGTAAAGTGGGTGATGCTAGCTCGAAGAAGATGAAAATGTGAAATATAGAGGCTTGGGGTTTGCATACGGTGTATTTAGTAAATCTTTTTGTCTTCTAGATTTGTTGTGATTGGAATATGAATGAAATTGGATTTATATTATTTAGGAAGAATTAGAATTAATTTAGTGTTCATATATGCTAATGTCATTCCAAATTAATCAAATTCATGAAATGTTTGGATACATATTATAAAATTGAATGAAGTTTGTGATCTGGGAAATTATTCAAGTTGTGTGTGTGATTTTGTGTTCTATAAGTACAAATGAGAGTACTATTTTATTTTGCAATATCCAGAGTTGAATTTCTCTTGCCAAGACTCTATTTATGCATCAAAGAACAATGCATGTTAAAATCCACGAGTACTTTTTAAAAAAATTCTCAATGATTAAATTACTCTCAAGCTATATCAATATTGAAGGTCAAATGGTAGTTATATTCCATGTTATGGTTGTAGAAACCCAACCTTAACTCTAGTAGCCACTAATAGCCATGGAGACTTAGGCTTGAATCTTAGCAACCACATTTATGAAACCTTTATGAAATGTAAAACTCTCTACATTCTAAAAAATTCTAGGGCCTCGAGGATTTTCCATTGAGGGGGAGTGTGCATGCCAATGCCACCTCATAGTGGTCAACTATTTACTATTTTTTTTATTATACATAAGGATTTATATACGTTATGTATTCTCTTCCTCTATATTTATTCTTTCAATTGTAAAGCACTATACATCTAAGATGTAACAATGATTTTAAGACCTGTGAGTATTGGTTAAGACCTAAGGGCATTGTGTAAAGAACTTGGGGGAGATTATTTTGAGGAGGCTTGAGCTCCAATAAGGAACTCTATATGACACATTTGTGATCAGAGTTGATAAAATTAGGTTTTAAATTGTGGCAAAAAAATTATTGTGTAGTGTTGAATATATGATCTTGATCTTGACATGTATTTTAAACATATATGTTTGTTCAATAAGTCTTTTTTATGAAGAAACTTCATTTTTATTTTAAAAATGAAATTGACAATGTATGGATCCTATAAATACTAAACAGTAGTGTTAGAGAAGTCCACATTCTTATAACTTACATCAATTAATGTGTTCACTAATAAATATTAAATTCACATGTATTATTATTGTTAACTCGCCCAAAATAGTCTCTCTCATTTATCCTATACTATCAGGAGTATTGAAACCAAGTGGTACACAATTCAAATCCTAAGTAAGATAATTAATTTAGTGTTAGCAAGGCTACTATAAATAAAAATATTGCATGTATCTAAGAGATCGTATCTAATTAAATTGGCAAGGAAAAATATCTTATCATTGAGGAAAGCAAATAAAACATAGTAATGTTATCAATATATTTCTATGTGTAACCAAATGGGCATATATGAATGTTATTATCATTGAGTTTCTAACTTTTTATACACATAAATTCTAAATAAATTATTTGGGGACAAATATTCTACACTTAAATCGACTGATTCAAGTGAGGATAATAACTGCATCTTAAATCAAGTACTAGGAATTAAGTTGTGATAAATCATTTGAGGGAGGACCCTCTTATCAACGCTATTACTTTAGGACACATTTAAGATTTTAAAGGAGATTGTCAAATATAAATATTGGTGTAATTAATTATTTAAATTACATTAGCATAAGTTTACTTAGGTATAGTATTTAATTAATTCCTAGGTTGCATTTACGAGGCAATTAGTTATAGTGGAGCCATCCCCCTTCACATATATTTAGGACAGAAGATTCCTTCTAGAAGGATGAGTTGTCTTTTCTAGAAGTATTATCCTATCTTCACATCACCCTAGGTAGTTAGTTAGGGCTTGCATGTTGTTAGATCAAGACACATGTTAGCATCATAATGCATACCACATTTCACTCTTGTCTATATATACAAGGCGTTTGTACATTTGTAAATCATTTTATATCAATTTCATAATAGAATCTCAATTTGCATGCCTAGGTTGCAACACTTTTGAGTGGGTGATTTTCTTCTCGACAAAGATCCTTTGAAGGTTGCAGCTTCATAGGATGATTGTGCATCCATAATTTCTACATGGTATCATAGCTTGTCCATTAAATATTCATCTTAAGGTCAATAAAGTTGGGCTAGAGAGATTCATTGCAGGTTTCAAGATTTTCATTCCAGGCTAGTTGGCTCCACCCAAGGAACAAGCTAATTTTTGGTGTAGATTAGGCTCTCTTCGACCTCACCATTGTGCTTAGAAGGCCTCAAAACCCTAGGATTGCCTACCTATTCATCAAAATCAGAGATATCAAATCAGGAGCCATTAGAGGTATTTTTTAGGGTTTACAGATTAGTACCATTTGGATTGTACAGTTTGTAGAGAAAAATCATTTCCCTATACATCGTACTTTGTGGAAAATTATTTTTTAGATCAGCAAACTTATGTTTCATTAATTTGGGCTTCTTCTATAGTTTTTTGGAAAAAAAAAAATTTTGAAGCGACTGCAATAATATTCCACAGTTGACATTATAAGGTTTATTTTTTTACCAGCAACATATTTTTCCTCCATTGGTATTAATATTTCACAGTTGGCATATATTTTGATTTATAAATTTTTGCATAGTCAATGTATATTCAAAAATATTTTTTGATTTTTAATTACCTTTTGGCAATATTAAAAATCAAATTTGATATTTGTCAGCTATCACAAAGTTTGCAGCAATATGCTTTGTCGGTTGCATTAATTTTTACAGGGAATACTCCATTGTCGGGAACTTGGGGGTCCTTTCACCGGTCGTCATCGCTCATATTGTTGGCATCTTGTGTTCCCACTAGCCCATTCATTGTCAGTGTCTTTACCGGTCTGCGCTTCCACCCAATGCCAACCATTGTCGATTGATCTACTCCCACCGACAACACCTTCACCAGCGTGTCAATCCTAGCCCTCTCTGCATGAACCGCGATCACAGACACAACCAAGTGTTTTTTCCTCTAGCAACATTTTTTGCCTTACTTTAGCCTGTGGTCACATCAAGGGCCAGGGGTGTTGGTTTTTTGTTGCCTAGGTGATAATTTTTTGTACCTAATTAGCCTACCAGGCCCTAATAGGGTAGTGATATTTTGAGGGGCATATCTTTTCACCATGATCTCAAAAATTGACAAACAAGATATCGTTGGAGAGGTATTTCAGTGTACTTTCTAGTGGTGCTCTCCATTTTCCAAAATTCTATTGCTACAAAAATATATAGTCACCTGAATACAAAACCCTAATTTGCACTCAAAATCTCATATCTTCCTATCAAATTGTCAAAATTTGGTGATTCCAATGGCATCATGAAGGTATTTTAGTGTTTTTTTTATCAATTCTTTATTTTTGTTCAGTTTCAACTCTAGGTGTTTTACATTGGTTTTTTCTATTTGGTGCACTTTATCGAATACTTAGGCATCCTAAAATTTGAAGGGTTTTTTTGTATTGAGGGACATCATTTTAGTTCCATATCATTATTTGGAAGTTTCTATTTGATATTGAAGGTCAATATCATTGTTATATTGGAGATTTGTCATAATTTGTTATGGGGTTTTCAAGTCATCCTTCATTGATAATGTTAGGAAAGGGAAACTATAGAAAATGGAGATATTGCATCATAAATCATCTTCAATCACTTCAATTGTTTCCACATTTGTATGGTTTGGTTCCCCCTCCTGATAATTGTATCCAAAAATTTGCTTGGAATTGTCAAAGGTATGATGTTTTAGGGGTTACTATAATGCATGTTGTTGTTGATCATTGTCACTGTCCTTATACTCTTTAGACTAAGATTTGGAAGCTTTATGGATATCCTAATACTCCATCATTACCTGATGATCATGATTTAGAATGTCATATACCTATTCATTCTTCATATCAGATACCCCATGATGATATTATTGTGTAGGAGTTTGATTGTTCAGAATAGTTTGAATCTTTCGAAGAGGTTGGCAAGGTTTCTTCAGACGCTCATTCTCCATCAGAGATAATTGATATACCTTCAATTTTAGTGATTCTTTGTCCAAAGTCATTGATTGAAGCTTCCATCATTTCTATTCATTAGAACATATTCAGTTTTCTAGACTTGGCAACACATGATGGCTTTGTTTCATGTATTGCAGACTTGGATATTTCTACAAGTTTGGAGGACATCCTTGAGGGGATATCTCTCCTCTATGTAAATTATATTTTGAGGGATTTTCTTGAGTCCCCACATTCCTTTGGTTGGACCTTGATTGGGGATCTTGATCTTGATAAAACTACATTGGAGGCACTTGATTCCTCTTTAGAGATTTCATACATGAGGCTTCCTCCCTCCCATTTCATTATGGAGTTGGAGTTTCTTTAGCATCTACCATTGGATTTGCTTCTTCTTAGCAACAGACCTATGGTTTGGACATCTTTTTTGCTTTAGACTTCTTTCAATGGTTTTGAGGACACTTCATTCTGGGGGGAATCCACTCTCCATCTATTCCTTCAATCGAAGGATCATTGTATTGCAGCCTTTGGATCTTGTTTAACATTATTTTCTGCATAGTCCTAGTTTGTTATCTTTTGGGCATGTACCTGATTTGATTGTGGCATCTTCATATTCCTTGGGAAATGAGACAAATGAGCAGTTTTTAGAGACACCATCATCATCCATATTCATTCTTCCTTCCTTCAATTCCTATCCGAAATGGGAAGCATCCTTGCATTTCTACTTGGTTTTGTTTCTTCCGAAAGGGAGACAAGTTGTTTGTTGACATTGGATCATGTTTTGTCTATAGGCACTTACCATTTTTGTAGGTGATCACATATTGTGGGAGGCTACGTAGTATCTCACTTTCCCTCCTATGGGGGGGCTATTGATTGTATTTTATCTATGTGATAGATGGTGTACTTGGGGGGTATCATGGAGTCCTCCATCCTTCCTCACATATCTACAATTTATCTCCTTTTTGGAGAGGGGTTTTCTTCCCATTGGGTTTTCCCCTTTGCTCCGTTTGTGGGAGAAGAGTTGCATTTCATTGTCATTTGTAAATGAGTACCTAAAATGGCCATCATGCATATGGGACCCATCATTCCATCATTGCATAATTATTGCATTTTCATTTCCTCCCTAAGTTGTACTTATGAGTGGTGTTGGTGTAATTAATTATTTAAATTACACTAGCATAAGTTTTACTTAGGCATAATATTTAATTAATTCCTAGGTTGCATTTACTAGTAAATTAGTTATAATGGGGCCATCCCCCTTCACATGTATTTAGGATAAAGGATTCCTTCTAAAAGGATGAGTTGTCTTTTCTAGAAGTCTTATCCTATCTTCACATCACCCTAAGTAGTTAGTTAGGGTTCACATGTTGTTAGATCAAGACACATGTAAACATCATAATGCATACTACACTTCACTCTTTCCTATATATACAAGGTATTTGTACATTTGTAAATCATTCTATATCAATCTCATAATAGAATCTCAATTTGTACGCCTAAGTTGCAACACTTTCATGAGGATGATTTTCTTCTTGGAAAAGATCCTTTGAAGGCTGCAACTTCATAGGATGATTGTGCATCCATAATTTCTACAATAAAAACATGTCTAAACAAAAAAATTGGTGACATTTGTGTTAGATCCACATTAAAATGTGGGCATGACATCGTTGCTGATCATTCTTGTATTTACTACCATTGTGAGATAGTGGTGATTTAAACTTGGGTGGAATGTGGGAATTCTAGTCAATCAAATATGAGTTGGGTAAACTGAATTTGTTGAACTACGAAGCCTTTACGCAATGCGTAGGCAAGGATATTAGAGACAAGCCCCCGAGAACTAGGTCTAGCCCCTAGGTCTTGTTATCTTATTTTTACTTTGAGATTACTATCAGTATATATTTTATCATTTTATATGCAATTTGAATTATGTTTTAATTTATTGATTAGTTAGTTGAACTAATTAGGTCTAGCTTGATGATGTGGATTTCATGTCTCCACTTGAACCCAATCATTATTGTCACAAAAATTGCTTACTTTCCAAGTTCTTATAATTGATTGGTTAAACATTGATATGCTTTCATGAAGTACATGGATAGGAAGCGACCTTTGTGAATCATGCATATGTTTGTGATCGAAATTTGAAATTTGTGTCGTGTCCTTAACTATATTTTGGTGTAAAATTTTGGGCATTATATCATCTAACCTATATCCTAAACTAAGATATAATATTCTAGCTCCCCTTCATTACATCAATCTAAACCAAGGATGGAACACTAAATAGATTGAACAAAGTAGCCCATCTAGAAATATGATGAAACACCTCCACACAATTATCTATAGACACAACATTTAATCTTATGTGAATCATGTCATAATCAACTAACCACATACACACCTCTTGATCTATCATTTGAAACATTATCAACTATCCATTGATGCAAATCACCAAGTTTATGGATCAAGACATTATCAACTGTCTACAAATATAATGAAATTGACAAGCCCCATTGCTCCAAGAATAGACACAAATGTAATGGCGCTTCTAAAACAATCTACAATCTCCAAGTGAGAAGCTACCTCGAGATTTCAAAACTTTCAACCTCTTTTATCCTCTAGCCTCCTTTGTTGAGTTGTTATCTTTATCTAGACTTGATATCTCATTTGAAACTTAATAAACTATGTTAGAAGGCTATTGAATTTGGCATAGCTAGTTCTCTTACCTTACAAATCATATCCTTAATCTATAGGTGATTGATTCCTTGTTGTCCACTATGGAGTAAGGTATGTTTCATAGAAGTTGCAAACCCACCACTCAATTGCAAACCAATTGGTTTAATGTTTTAATGTAGTATATTGAATCTATATTTGTAGTGATTTTCAAAAGAATCCATGCTTTATACACGTGGGAACCAAATCCACGAGTATATCAAATTAGGGTAGTCTAGTTTAAATAGGCATGACCACCAAGAAATCCTATTATGTAATATATAAATCTGCAATCTAAACTTTGACACTATTGTCAATGAAATCATTTTTACTTTGACGAATCCAATTTATTCCCATTCACAAATAGAAAAATACAAAGCATTTTAGCACATTCTATTTTCCATTTTGGCATTTACATGCTCAACATATTGGCAATTATTGTTTCCTAGAATAATAGCCTTTACCATCAAAGACAATAGATATTCATGGGTTGCACTCTTCAACATATAATTTGGAAAGAGAAATTCATGAAATCCTTAAAATTCATTTCACATAGCTTTAATATCTACAGTAAAAATAAATATGGACAAAAAACCCTACTAAACATTTGAAAAAATATGAGGAATCCTCAAAGGCCGTATTCTCTCATGTTAACTTTACTTACACAACCACTTGTACATTTCATCTATCCATCTTTCTCTTCAAAATGATGTGGCTAAAATAACAACTTGAAAAATGGTAGAGCATAAAATCGAGATTACAGCATGATACATAGACAAAATAATATACAACATTATATTATGATGAATCTAAGAGGATTTTAAATTTTCTTGTACTATTTTTTAATAAACCTCTTCCTTTTAAATGACCTGACAATTATCTATGCAACTTTTATCATAAAAATAACCCTCAATTAATTATTAATATTATTAATATATAATATATTAAGATGTAATATTCTAGCACAATGGTTGGGTCCAAGTATTTTAGGTGTTGGGTAAATGTTCCTTCATCTAGAGTCCATAATCCATAAGTCAAAGTCCCTACTTTAAACATTATTAAGCTACGTCTAATTTTCATTTAAATATGTGTTTAAAGTCAAATATACATCTCTACTTTAGTCCGTAGGAAGCTAAGAATATCAATAGTGTTTACTAAATTACCCTTCTTTAAAAGTGAAAATTTTATTTCAAGTCTTGACTATTGATAGTCTAATAAGAGCAACCAAGGAAAATACATATTCAATTAGATATTTATAGATAATGGAAAACTCCATTCAAATCTTATACATTATGCATACATGTAAATTATGTTTAAATTTTTGGGTTTTTCAGTCTTAGAGAGATTCTCGGTATCCCTGCAATCCAACCCAACACGTAACCCACCTTACCTTGGTCTTACATTTTTCCAAGTTGGGGTCAGGAATGAGTATCACAATGGGGTGAGAGACACACAAAAGAAGAGACTCACAAACCCCTTTCAAAGACGATAAAAAATGTATGGACTTTTCTTTCTTCTTTTTTTGTTGGCTCAGTACTATCCCTACGACCCAACCTAATGCCTAATCCACCTTACCTTTGTCTTACAATTTTCCAAGTTGGGGTCAAGAACGAGTGTCACACTAGAGTAAAAGACACAAAAAAATAGCCACACAAATCCATTTCAAAGACAAAAAAATGTATGGAATTCTCTTTCTTTCTTTATTTGTTGATTCAAGGGCATCCCTGCAACACAACCCAAAGCCTAACCTATCTTACCTAGGTCTTACATTTTTCCAAGTTGGGGTGAGGAATGGGTGTCATGTTGGGGTGAGAGACACATAAAAGAAGATACACACAAAAGATGAAAGAAAAAGGAGGAAAAAAAAAGAAATAACAATAAAGAAAATAAAGGAAGAAGAGAAAAGAGTGAAGGGAAGTGACAAAAAGTCAAAAAAAGGAAGAAAGAAACAAAGCAAAAAATAGAGAAATAATAAAAGAACAAAAAGAGGGATGAAAAATATAAAGAAGGAAAGTAAAATTTGGGGAAAATAAAAATAATGAGAAAAGAAGTAAGGAAAAGGAAGGAGAGAGAAAAAAGAAAAAGAAAAGAAAGGAAGAATAAAAAAGAGAGAAGGGTAGTGACAAAAGGATAGAAAATAAAAAGAAATGAACAAATAAAAAAAGATAGAAAGAATAAAATAAAGAGAAACAACAACAAAGGAATAAAAGGAGAGATAGCAAGATAAAGATAATGAAATAAATAGTGAACATTTATAATAAAAAAATGGAATTGAAGATAAAAATAAATAGTAAGAAAGAAGGGATGAATAAAAGACAATTATAAAGAAATAGATAAAGACAAAAACAAATGTTAAGAGGAAAAAATACAGATTGGAAGAAAAATAGAAATAAAGAGAGGTAGAAGAACATATAGAGAGAATCAAATAATAGAAATAAAGAAATAACAAAAAAGAAAGAGATGGATAGTGAAACATCAATAAGGAAAATAATGATAAAGGGAAATAGACATAAAGAGATCTAAGCTATGAGATAAAGAGAGAATAAGATAGACAAAGAAATACACTACAAAAATAGAGGGAATGAAAGAAAGGCATAATAAGGATAGAAATAAATAGTAAGAAAGAAGAGATTAACAAAATGACAATTATAAAGAGAGACAAAGATAAAAAGAAAGGTCAAGAGGGAAAAATATAGATTGGAAGAAAAAAAAGGTTCCAAGAAATAGAGATTGGAGTAGAAAGAAAGAGCACCAAATAATAGAAATAAAGAAATAATAAAAGAATGTGAGACAAGAAACACGAAAAAAGAAAAAGAATGAGAAATAGAAAAATATGTAGATAGATCTAAACTTGAAGACAAAGGTAGAATAATAGAGATCTTTGTAGGATAATAGTAGATTAGAATAGATAGAGTTTGTTGTAGAGAAGGATAGAAAGTTGATTTTGATGAAAAAACATTTTTGAGATTAGAGGTATGGTTCAATATGAATTACTGTCAAATAGTTTGAAAAATTCAGAATTTGAGAGTTTGGAAATATAAGATTTGAGGATTTGGGAATTTATTAGACTAGGAACTCGTAAATTATACATTTACAAAAGGTACAAGACAACTTGGTGGAGTTTGGTGCCTACAAGATTTGGCAATGGTGAATGGAAGAAAAACTAATAAGGTTGAAGATAAATTAGCAAGAAAGCAAGGAACAAATAAAGGAAGAGGTGGATTCAACAAAGGAAAACTGCAGCAACAAAAAAATTACAGCCATGGTAAGGAGGCTAGCCTTTCAAAATGTCAAAAGGAGAAAGATGAAACAAGATCAACACCATACCCAATGATAGGTAGAGTTGGATATGGAAAAGACAAAGGTAGAGGCTTTTGAGGCACATGTTTCAATTATGGACATTCCGGTCGTAGATTTTATGAATGCCTACAATGCATATCAGAAGGATCAAGTAGAACAAGGGTAGTAGGTGCACATGTAGTAAAAGGAGATACTGAGTCTATAGGGTCTGTTAGTCACCAAGATGAACTCGAGAGAGGAGAATCACTTATGATGAATATGGCGTTTTTGAAACCAATTGAAAGAGAAGATTAACCTATCCAAAGAAAAAGTTTGTTTAGAACAATATGTAAGTTAGGTGGAAAATATTGTAAAGTTATAATAGATAGTGGAAACACTGGTAATTTAGTTTCAATTGAAATGATGAAAAAATTGGGGTTAAAAAGGATAGCCCACCCTACCCCTTACAAGGTGACATGGTTACAAAAAGGGAATCAAGTCTTAGTTGACCGACAATGCCTTGTAAACTTCCGGATATGCACTTATGAAGATGAGGTGTGGTGTGATATCATGCCTATGGATGTATGTCACTTACTCTTAGGGAGATCATGGCAGTTTGAAAGGAAGGAAATCCATAATGGAAGAACAAACACTTACACTTTGAAGAAAAATGAAAAAAAAAAACACTCTTACGCTATTCGCAACTAAGGAAGAAGAGGTGGAAAGTGGTCCAAGAACACTATTAGTGACATGAAAGCAATTTTTGAAAGAGATTAAGGGAGGAAAAGTATGCTTTGCAATAATTTTCAAGGAGTTAAAAGTAGATGCAACAAATGATAGCAGTGACATGCCTTTAGAAGTAAAGGAGATGCTTGAAGAATATCGTGTCTAAAGAATTATCATATAGAGTACCGCCTATGAGGAGCATCAACCATCATATTGATTTGATTCCAGGGGAAAGTTTACCCAACAAGGTTTCCTATAGTTTGACACTTGCAAAAAATGAAAATTTTATTACAAGTCTTGCCTATTGATAGTCTAATACAAGCAACCAAAGAAAATACATATTCAATTAGATATTTATATATAATGGAAAACCCCATTCAAATCTTATACATTATGTATACATATAAATTATGTTTAAAGTTTTGGTTTTTCGGTCTTAGAGAGATTCTCGGTATCCCTACAACCCAACCCAACACCTAACCCACCTTACCTTGGTCTTACATTTTGCCAAGTTGGGGTCAGGAATGGGTGTCACGATGAGGTGAGAGACACACAAAAGAAGACTCACAAACCCCTTTCAAAGATTATAAAAAAATGTATGGACTTTTCTTTCTTCTTTTTTTGTTGGCTCAGTGGTATCCCTACGACCCAGCCCAATGTCTAACCCACCTTACCTTGGTCTTACATTTTGCCAAGTTGGCATCGAGAACGGGTGTCACGCTGGAGTAAAAGACACACACAAAAAAGCGCCACACAAATCCGTTTCAAAGATGATAAAAATGTGTGGACTTCTCTTTCTTTCTTTTTTTGTTGATTGAAGGGCATCCCTACAACCCAACCCAACACCTAACCCACCTTACCTTGGTCTTACAGTTTGCCAAGTTGGGGTGAGGAATGGGTGTCATGTTGGGGTGAGAGACACATAAAAGAAGATACACACAAAAGAAGAAAGAAAAATAGGGAAAAAAAGAAATAACGATAAAAAAAAATAAAGGAAGAAAAGAAAAGAGTGAAGGGAATTGAAAAAAAGTCAAATAAACAAAGAAATAAACAAAGCAAAAAAGATAGAAATAATAAAAGAACAAAAAGAGGGATGAATAATATAAAAAGGAAAGTAAAATTTGGAGAAAATAAAAATAATGAGAAAAGAAGTACGGAAAAGGAAGGAAAGAGAAAAAAGAAAAAGAAAAAAAGGAAGAAGAAAAAAGAGAGAAGGGAAGTGACAAAAAGATAGAAAGACGAAGAAATAAACAAATCAAAAAAGATAGAAAGAATAAAATAAAGAGAAACACCAACAAAGGAATAAAAGGAGAGATAGAAAGATAAAGAAAATGAAATAAATAGTGAACATTTATAATAAAAAATAGAATTGAAGATAAAAATAAATAGTAAGAAAGAAGGGATAAATAAAAGACAATTATAAAGAGAGAGATAAAGACAAGAAGAAAGGTTAAGATGGAAAAATATAGATTGGAAGAAAAATAGAAATAAAGAGAGATAGAAGAACATATAGAGAGAATCAAATAATAGAAATAAAGAAATAGCGAAAAAAGAAAGAGATGGACAAATAAACATCAACAAGGAAAAGAATGATAAAGGGAAATAGATATAAAGAGATTTAAACTATGAGATAAAGAGAGAATAAGATAGACAAATAAATACACTACAGAAATAGAGGGAATGAAAGAAAGCCATAATAAAGATAGAAATAAATAGTAGGAAAGAAGAGATAAACAAAAAGACAATTATAAAGAGAGACAGATAAAAAGAAGGTCAAGGGGGAAAAAATATAGATTGGAAGGAAAAAAAGGTTCCAAGAAATAAAGAGAGATTGAAGTAGAAAGAAAGAGCACCAAATAATAGAAATAAAGAAATAATAAAAGAATGAGAGACAAGAAACACGAAAAAAAAAAAGAATGAGAAAGAGAAAAAAATGTAGAGAGATCTAAACTTGAAGATAAAGGTAGAATAATAGAGATCTTTGTAGGATAATAGTAGATTAGAATAGATAGAGTTTGTTGTAGAGAAGGATAGAGAGTTGATTTTGATGAAAAAAGATTTTTTCATATCAGAGGGGAAATTTGTGAAGGTCTGGTTCAATATGGATTACTGTCAAATAGTTTGGAAAATTTAGAATTTGAGAGTTTGGAAATATAAGATTTGAGGATTTGGGAATTTATTAGACTAGGAACTCGTAAATTATGCATTTACAAAGGGTACAAGAAAACTTCGTGGAGTTTGGTGCCTACAAGATTTCACAATGGTGAATGGAAGAAAAACTAATAAGGTTGAAGATAAATTATCAAGAAAGCAAGGAACAAATAAAGAAAGAGGTGGATTCAACAAAGGAAAAGTGCAGCAACATAAAAATTACAGCCATTGTAAGGAGGCTAGCCCTTCAAAAATTCAAAAGGACAAAGATGAAACAAGATCAAGACCATACCCAATGATAGGTAGAGTTGGATATGGTAGAGACCAAGGTAGAGGCTTTTGAGGCACATGTTTCAATTATGGATATTCTGGTTATAGATTTTATGAATGCCCACAATGCATATCAGAAGGATCAAGTAGAACAGGGGTAGCAGGTGCACATGTAGTAAAAGGATATACTGAGTCTATAGGGTATGTTAGTCAACAAGATGAACTCAAGAGAGGAGAATCACTTATGATGAAGATGATGACGTTGAACCAACCAAAAGATAAGATTAACCTATCCAAAGAAAAAGTTTGTTTAGAACAATATGTAAGTCAGGTGGAAAATATTGCAAAGTTATAATAGATAGTGGAAACACTGGTAATTTAGTTTCAATTGAAATGATGAAAAAATTGGGGTTAAAAAGGATAGCCCACCCTACCCTTACAAGGTGACATGGTTACAAAAAGGGAATCAAATCTTAGTTGACCGACAATGCCTTGTAAACTTTTGGATATGCACTTATGAAGATGAGGTGTGGTGTGATAGCATGCCTATGGATGTATGTCACTTACTCTTAGGGAGATCGTGGCAGTTTGAAAGGAAGGAAATCCATAATGGAAGAACAAACACTTACACTTTGAAGAAAAATGAAAAAAAAATAACACTCTTACACTATTCGCAACTAAGGAAGAAGAGGTGGAAAGTGGTCCAAGAACACTATTAGTGACATGAAAGCAATTTTTGAAAGAGATTAAGGGAGGAAAAGTATGCTTTGCAATAATTTTCAAGGAGCTAAAAGTAGATGCAACAAATGATAGCAGTGACATGCCTTTAGAAGTAAAGGAGATGCTTGAAGAATATCGTGTCTAAAGAATTATCATATAGAGTACCACCTATGAGGAGCATCGACCATCATATTGATTTGATTCCAAGGGAAATTTTACCCAACAAGGTTGCCTACAGTTTGACACTTGCAAAAAATGAAAAAAAATTTACAAGTCTTGACTATTGATAGTCTAATACTAGCAACTAAGGAAAATACATATTCAATTAGATATTTATATATAATGGAAAACCCCATTCAAATCTTATACATTATGTATACATGTAAATTATGTTTAAATTTTTGGGTTTTCGGTCTTAGAGAGATTCTCGGTATCCCTACAACCCAACCCAACACCTAACCCACCTTACCTTGGTCTTACATTTTGCCAAGTTGGGATCAGGAATGGGTGTCACGATGGGGTGAGAGACACGCAATAGAAGAGACTCACAAATCCCTTTCAAAGATGATAAAAAATGTATGGACTTTTCTTTCTTCTTTTTTTGTTGGCTTAGTGGTATCCCTACGACCCAGCCCAATGCCTAACCCACCTTACCTTGGTCTTACATTTTTCCAAGTTAGGGTTGGAAATGGATGTCACGTTGGAGTAAAAGACACAAAAAAGGTGCCACACAAATCCATTTCAAAGATGGTAAAAATGTGTGGACTTCTCTTTCTTTCTTTTTTGTTGATTGAAGGGCATCCCTGTGACCCAACCCAATGCCTAGCCCACCTTACCTTGGTCTTACATTTTTCCAAGTTGGGGTCAGAAATGGGTGTCATTCTGGGGTGAGAGACACATAAAAGAAGATACACACAAAAGAGGAAAGAAAAAGAAATAATGATAAAGTAAATAAAGGAAGAAGAGAAAAGAGTGAACGGAAGTAATAAAAAGTCAAAAAAAGGAAGAAAGAAACAAAGCAAGAAAGATAGAAATAATAAAAGAACAAAAAGAGGGATGAACAATATAAAGAAGGAAAGTAAAATTTGGGAAAAATAAAAATAATGAGAAAAGAAGTAAGGAAAAGGGAGAGAGAAAAAATAAAAAGAAAAGAAAGGAAGAAGAAAAAAGAGAAAAGGGAAGTGACAAAAAGATAGAAAAACAAAGAAATAAATAAAGATAGAAAGAATAAAATAAAGAGAAACACCAACAAAGGAATAAAAGGAGAGATAGAAAAGGGCGGGGGCCCTAGCTCGTTGGCTAAGTAATTCCGTTGCGGCTCGGCTGGTCACGAGTTCTAGTCTCCCCCGTCTCGTGGTACCGGAGGGCGTGAGCCAACGAAAAGTTTACAAGGCGCACTTTATAAAGGAAGTCAAAAAAAAAAAAAGGAGAGATAGAAAGATAAAGATAAAGAAATAAATAGTGAACATTTATAATAAAAAATAGAATTGAAGATAAAAATAAATAGTAAGAAAGAAGGGATAAATAAAAGACAATTATAAAGAGAGAGATAAAGACAAAAAGAAAGGGTAAGAGGGAAAAACATAGATTGGAAGAAAAATAGAAATAAAGAGAAATAAAAGAACATATAGAGAGAATTAAATAATAAAAATAAAGAAATAACAAAAAAAGAAAGAGATGGATAAATAAACATCAACAAGGAAAAGAATGATAAAAAGAAATAGATATAAAGAGATTTAAACTATGAGATAAAAAGAGAAGAAGATAGACAAAGAAATACACTACAAAAATAGAGGGAATAAAAGAAAGGCATAATAAGGATCGAAATAAATAGTAAGAAAGAATAGATAAACAAAAAGACAATTATAAAGAGAGGCAAAGATAAAAAGAAAGGTCAAGAGGGAAAAAATATAGATTGGAAGAAAAAAAGGTTCTAAGAAATAAAGAGAGATTGAAGTAGAAAGAAAGAGCACCAAATAATGGATATAAAGAAATAATCAAAGAATGAGAAAAGAATGAGAAAGAGAAAAATATGTAGAGAGATCTAAACTTGAAGATAAAGGTAGAATAATAGAGATCTTTGTAGGATAATAGTAGATTAGAATAGATAGAGTTTGTTATAGAGAAGGATAGAGAGTTGATTTTGATGAAAAAAGATTTTTGATATCAAAGAGGAAATATGTGAAGGTATGGTTCAATATGGATTGTTGTCAAATAGTTTGAAATTTTCAAAATTTGAGAGTTTGGAAATATAAGATTTGAGGATTTGGGAATTTATTAGACTAGTAACTCATAAATTAGACATTTACAAAGGGTACAAGACAACTTGGTGGAGTTTGGTGCTTACAAGATTTCGCAATGGTGAATGGAAGAAAAATGATAAAAATGAAGATTTCAATTTATGTTTTTTTGTTGCTATTCATTTAAATTTATTTAATATCCTAAGAAAATCATTTCTTTAATAAGAAGAAGTGTTGGAATAAATGAATAAGCATGCTCACAATTTGTTAGAGAGTTGACAGAAAGAATCTAAAATAATATTAAATAGTGAGTGTTAATCTCAACATTAAATAGATGATTGTTAATTTCAATTTAATTATTATATGACCTGATTAAAGACAAATTTAGAAGATTTTGTTCTTCTTCTAAAAAAACTATTAAATTATATAATTCTTTGTCAATTAAATATATAATATAAACAATTATATTTATATCTCTCTCTTATATAATCTCTTTTTTTTCAACAATTTCATGATATTTCAAATAAATCATTTTCTAAAAAAAAGATGCCTATAAAAGATTGAATAGGTTTTTAATCAACTTTACAATCCTAAACATATTTTTCTCCAACATACTTTTGTTTCTTGAATCTTAATATATCTTGTGTGTCAAAAGCTAAAAGCTAAATTTAATTCATAAGAGGAAAAGATCATAATATTTCATAGTTTAAATTATAATAGCACCTCAACAAGAAAATAATGGAGAGTTCATACCTGTCTTCTTCTTCACAATCGAAAATAACTTTTTCATATTTATTTTGATATATTTTCTTGAAGCAAACATTATTACCTGATGTAACCAGTAACAATTTACCAATCAGTACAGTATTTTTAGGATCAATCTAATGAATATAAGATTATACAGTGATTAGAAAGCTAAAAAGGATGGTATAAAAATAAAATTTTATTCCCAAACATCAAAGTTAAAATTCAAAACAATATATATTTTTAATAGGAGGCCTCTTCATTATTAATGAGAAGGGCAAGGGTTGGGTGCTGAAGGTCCTTAAAAATTCTTAAAATATAAATTTTTAACCATAGAAACTAAAATCTTAGATTTTTTGGCTGGTACTTACCTTAATGCATTCTTCCCTCTGTCTTACATCAAGATCTCCATTTTCTTCCTCTGCTGTCTCTCAGAGCCATTTCTCTTTGGTCAATCTGTAGATTAAATGTCCTTACATGATTTTTTTGCAGTTCTTCCATCCAGATCATCCTTTGCATCAATAGATTTTCTTCTTTCTTGAGAATTGAAAAGAGTTTCTCGAATTTTGCTATCAAATTCCATTAGCAGGTCAAAGTGGTCTTCAGACAGCTTAGTGATTTGCAAGTCAAGAGACCGTCTTAAGCATACATGTAAAAGAGTGTTGTACTGCCATAAAATGTAGCAAACATGCATTCCCACAAGCTGTAAATCTTGGTAAGGAAGACCTACAGACATAATTTCCTTAATCTTAATAATACAGATCATTTTACAGTTCAAGAATATTCAAAGTTAAAATAACCCTCAGTGCAATCAAAAGCTGCTCCATAACCTCCCAAAAAATATACCAAGAAAGAAAAAAAGCAAAGAGCATCCATAAATAGAAAATTATATGAATATCTTCTGGTATACTTCATGGACTGAATTTTTCCCATCCCTTACAGGATAACAGTCTGAAAGAAGTCTATTTGTGTTTGTTGCTCATTATGAAATCGTCTCTAAACATGACAGTATAAAAAAATTGAGTGAGCAATGTAAGCATTTAAATGGGCAATTGAATTCTATAGTTTGTAATGTTAGTTTGAACATTTCTGAATTAGATTATGTAAATTTCTTTTTTATTAAAGTTTGGGATCACATGAACTATGATCCATCATCAAGATGAACAAGCAAGACGATTGATAATAAAAGAAGTCTATTTCTGTGTGTTCATCCATCATCAAGATGAACAAGCCAGACGATTGATAATGAAAAAAGTCTATTTCTGTTTGTTCATCATTATGAAATTGATTCTGAACATGAAAATTAAAAAAGATTGAATGAGTGATTGCAAATATTTAAATAGATAATTGATATGATATTAAAGACAAATTTCTTACAATTTATAATGGTAGTTTAAATATTTTTGAATTAGATTATACAAATCTTTTTTTTATCAAAGCTTCAGATCACATTCTATGATCTCTTCTCTTGTTTGTTCATAATAATGATAGATCATAGAATATGATCCAAAAAATGAATGATATCATTCTTCTTTTCTCTAATTTATTCATCCTAATGTCTGAAAATTTTAAGATACAAGTAGCAACCAGAATACAGAAAAGCAGTATGATTATTACTTCCATATTTGATGTAACCAACCGTGAGATTCTATGCGAGATGGGAACAAAGGCTTTATAAATATATATTTAAAATGATCACACAAATCACTTAGCTGCTTCATGGCGAGTAGCAGTTACCTTAGTGTTTGTGGACATAACAAAACAAATGATTATCAAGGCACCCAGGTATGTTTTTCCCTTATTTGTCAATTCGTCTAAAATCTTTGTTGAGTGTCTGGGGATGTAAAATAAAATTTCCACTTCAAACAAACTGGTTGGGTGAATATAGCATTGGCAGCGATAACAGTATCAATGAGTTCCCAAAACCATATCACAAAGACAATTCAACTAAGCAAGGCTATTATAGCATTGGAGCGAATGTTATTCATGGACAATTATGGTCTGCTGTGGGTCAGCAAGTACGCTCAACAGATTCGAAAGCATATGCTTGTCTCTTACAAGATTGCGTTAAGAATAGAGCATTGGCAGAGGGAGAGAGAGTCCATCCCCACATGATACAGACAGGATATAAGTTGGTCATGTTTGTATGTAATGATCTCCTCAACATGTATGCCAAATGTGGTTGCTTGAAAGATGCAGGCTATCTATTTGACAGAATGCCTAAACTAGACACCGTCTCATGGAATGCACTGATTTCAGGTTATGCACACCATGGATCCAAACAGCAAGTCCTGAAGCATTTTTGCCAGATGCAGAAAGCGGGCATGAAACCTGATAGTTTCACTTTCACTAGCATTCTGAGCTCTTGTGCCTACCTTGGAGATCTAGATAAGGGGCAACAATTGCATGCCCATGTCATTAAATTTGGATTCGAGTCACAATTTTTTCTGGGGAATGCTCTTATTGATATGTATGCCAAATGTGGAAAAATTGAAACTACGCACCAATTGTTTCTTAAAATTCCCAATAAGGACGATGTTTCATGGAACGTATTGATTACAGGATATGCCCAGATTGGGTTGGGTGAGGAAGATCTGAGTCTCTTTTGTCAAATGCGAAGAATGGGATTTAAAATGGGATATTTTACATTTGGTAGTGTTCTCAAGGCATGTGGAAGTGCTATACTTCCTGGGCAGGGTAGACAGGTCCATGCTTGCATTGTGAAAACTGGAAATGAGTCGAATTCCCATGTGGGAAGTGCCATTCTTGACATGTATTGCAAATGTGGAAGAATGGAAGATGCTCAGCAATTGTTTGATGAAATCCCCGAGCAAGAGGAAGTATCGTGGAATGCATTAATTTCAGGATATGCTCAGAATGGTTATAGTGAAGAAACCCTGAAACTCTTTTATCAAATGCAATGGGCAGGTCCCAAGGCATGTCACTTCACATCCGGTAGTGTGCTTAAGGCATGTGGCAATATAGCAGCTAAGAAAAAAGGAAAGCAGCTTTTCTCAAATCTTTTGGAACAAAAGACATTGAAGCCTAAACGAAAATCACGGTGGTGTTGCAGAGCAATTTTCATGTATTCTATGAAATGAATTCTACACAATCACCAAAACAGACAATTGTGAAATCAAGAAACTTTTTGGGATTTGAAAGCATGCTCAAGGGTTTTGCTCATGGGTTTGTAGAATTCCAACAACTCATCATTAGACAACTTTGCCAAGTTGACTCTTCTATTGCCACTAAAATGGAATCAAACTTAGGAGGTAGAATTCTAAGAATTTTTCTACAACCCTTTGATTCTATAATGTTTCACTATGATATCTGATTTGATTTGCTACTCCCATTGCATGGGTTAAAAATACATCTATAAAATATGAATCATATCTCTTAAGCATTTAGGATTTAGCTATTTTAACCTTACAGCCCACAAGAGTAAATTAAAGAAATCTTAAAAAACAAACAAACTTTCATTTCTAAATTTATCAAAATTAGAACAGAACGGTATCAGGATAAATGCATCCATAAACTCTTTTGAAAAAGGGACAACAGCTCAGACAAAAAGCACCTGAATCTGTCTGTGAGAAGAGGCTTGGAGCAGCCTTCGCCATGATAAAGCTTTGCAGCAGCAGAAGGTAGAGATAAATTCCACTTCCTGATAGATGCCTTGTGGAAAAGGGGAGCTCCAACAAGAAAGACAAGTGTTGATATGAGCATAAGCAGCGTACAGATATTAAACCCCAAACTCCAGCTCACATTGCTTTGAATATAAACAATAACAGTGAGGGCCAGAAGGAAAGCCACACTCATTGAAAAGTAATACCAATTGAAGAAACTCTCTATTCTTCTCTTCTGTTTGAATTCTTCCCCTTCTCCTTTTTCTTCTCCTTCCTGTTGGAACTGATCCGCTCCAAATGCCATGGAACATGGTCTTATCCCTGCAGACCCAATACATTTGAATAAGAAAACCAACACAAGTAAAGCCCATTGTCCTTTGGAAGCCCATTGTCACGTATGCAATTTGAGAGAAGTTCAGACAAGTCCTCGTATTTGGATTTAATTCTGAAACTGAATGCAGCCAAAAAGCATAGCAACCTATATAAGAATAGGTCGTTTATATTTTTAGAATTCTAAAAATAGAATCTATTTTTTTTTATTTCTATTTAATCTGGTGGACTGAAATTTATAAAAAAAAATTGTTATATTTAGTAACTATGATCTTAATGTTATATTTAGTATCCATGATCTTTAAATAGGGCAAGTTTTAAAAATAAAGATTTATTTTTAGAGGTAAAATTTTATGAATATTTCCAAATGAATGGATATGACAAAGATCTATGCACATTATGAACGCCGACAATTAAGATAAATTCAAAAGCAAAGCCACTAAAAGCATTACTTGTGCTTTAAAGCATTCTTGACTTCACAGCCGTTAACCAACGGCACTCAAACTAAATGAGCAGCTTGGCGTAGACGTTAAATATGATTTCTCCTCCTCTTAATCTTATTTTTCTATTTCTGTTTATTTTGGGCATGGCCATGCCTCCTGTGTTTATGTTTGTTTTGTTCTTTTTTCTTCCAACTGCTTGTTATGAAAATTTGTTAAAAGCTCTTGCAGAGGAAAACATTCCTGATTAAAAAAGGGTTTATTGTCCTTTCCCAAATTGCTCTGTATTGTTTTACAAGGGACAAGATGCATCTGGTAATCGGGAGGATACTGCAATTGGATGTGTTGAATAATACCAAGGCCTACCAGCTAATGAGAAAAACTCTGAGGACATAACATTGCATCGGCTTGCTCAAAATACACAGTGGAGGCACTGTCAGCATGATTGAGCTCACACAGGGTTGGTATGAATTCAATCCTCTTTTTAGATCATCGATTTATATTTGGCAATTCTTTATTATTTGAGAATACAAAAGCTGGCAAGCTCTTTTCTAAGATTCGATAAAGTATTCAGCTAGGTAATGTACTTAGAAGGTGTGAATACAGAATATTGTCTCCAGGTCAGATATATTCAACAGATTTTTTAACAAATCATGCTACTTGAATTTCCTTCTACAGACTACAAATCATTTTTTGCCGAGAGAATTATCTATTCTGGTCTGTTATTTACTTGAATTGTCTTTTGTTTGTTTATTTGAAATTAATTTGTATTCTGTCATTCATTGAGCCTTATGGAACATTTTCAATGTTTTTGAGGCTTTAACTCTTCCCTTTCCTTTCCTTGGAATTCAAATAAATTACTTCCAAAGTTCAACTTAGTCAAATTAATTTTTATATCATTATTTTATCAAATTCTTTCTTTCATAGACAAGGGTTTAAAATTGTTTGGTAGATTAGAGGCAATTCCAAGTTCTTGAATCTTGAAAGCAGAGGGTTTAGTAGATCAGAGCTCTGCCTCCCTTTGAAAGCAGTTTCAGCTTGTAATTTACTGTCTTAAATCTTGTGTCTCTTTTGTCCGTCCGTCTTAATGGGCGTTCCAGGAAGCCTAAATGGCTTGTTCATTACATTTCTTTTGTTTTTAAAAGGTTTTTCATTATAAACTTTAAAGTGATTTAAGTGTTTCCATGTCTTGTTTACTTCAAAATTTATTGTTGCACTGCTGTACCAAGTAAACTATTTGGATGCCAATATACCTATGATGTTGAAAATCTGTCAATATGGTTAACTTGCCCATGCTTCACAGTCTATTTGACTCTGTATTTTAAGGATAATTGTATCTGCATGGCTGTATTTACTCTATTAATGCTCCAGCAAGAAGAGTTGTCATTGGTGTAAAGGAACAGGCTATTTGGCATTCAAAATTTGCCAATATGGTTAACTTGCTTGTGCTTCAGTCTGTTTGACTCTGTATTTTAAGGCTGTATATACTCCGTTAATGCCTCAGCAAGAAGAATTTGTGATTGGTGTAAAGAAACAGAGTATTTGTCACCCATTCGTTGCCTCTATCAGAAATTTATGTCCTCTTACAACTTTCAAAGCCTTCATATGTGTTCACTTCAATCTTTATCTGTTTGTTTTGTGGTTTCAAACATTTCACTGCTTGAAACGATTCAATAGTTTGCTATAATTTGTTCTCAGCTTCATTTTCATGTCAAATCATTCTCTCAATGCAGGAGAGTATTTAATATAATGTTGCATTTAGTGCTCTAATACCTCTAGATATGGTTAATTTTCACTCTCTGTACAATAATTTCAACAGTTTATTTGCTGGGTAATTGATTTTCTTGTCCGCTAATCAATTTTTAACGAGAATAATTATTTGATTTAAATCTAATTTTCATATTTAATACTATTTCCTATTTTCAGGTTTGTTAGTATGGAGATGGAGATATGGCTTTATTTTCTTATAAAATATTAGTCTTATTGAGATTTGTTAACAGAGGCTTATTTTCTCTTGAAATTTTGTGTGCAGGAATCAAAGCATCCTCATTGCTCTTGGATTGAGATTTTGTGTGTAGGAATTAATGTTTCTTTTTCAATCACAATTTGATTAAGGTAGTAGGTGTCATTTGTTTGGTTGTCATGTGTCTTTATTTTTTTTAATAGATGATTAATTTTTTTATGATCTAAAATTATTTGTAGAGTATATCCTTGTAGTGGAGTGTATTTGTTGTAGTAATTCATTTTCTATATTATTAACCAAATTCTGATTAACATACTGCTCACTAGTTGTATTTTATATTTGTAGGAAAATAAATGTACAGGGAATATGTGAGCAGCCATTCAAATAAGAAAAACATACAAGGAGGATATTGATAGTGGTGAAGTCACTTGAAGCTTTTTTTTGAAAATTTGAATAAATTTTTGAAGTTATGTTGATTTTTAGAGATGCAATATGTAAAGGATATTGTATTAAGTGTGATTCAAATTTCATGCATTTGAACTTTAGCATTCATTTTGTGTGTGCATGATGTGTATTTGAACCAAATTTGGTAGTAATATTTTTTTGCATGAAGTGTGTTTTGAACAAACATGGGAAATAAATCTTTATGTGCACATGCTTTTGAACAAATTTTGGCAATCAATTTTTTACATGTATGTCAAAACTATTAGTTTTTCGAAAGTGTGTTTGAACAAAGTTTGGCATTCACTTTTCTTGTATGTATGTCTAAACTAAATTTAGCATTCACTTTTAAAGGTAGAAATTGCATTTTCATATTTTATATGAAGTTTGTAAGTGTATTTCTATATGATTTTAAAGGTAAGAATTGCATTTTTCATATTTTATATAGCCTCATGAGCCTTCAATCCATTGTGTTCATGGACTTCTCTCCCCTATGCACAAGTTTCTCATTTTCCACTTGCACTCACACTTCCTTTCTTCATATTATCCTTTGCAAACAAAATTCTTCACAATACAAGTAGCTTGCATCTTTCTTCCTTGCCTACAAACCCTAAACACATGTAATTTTTCTTGTACTCCTTTTTTACTTGTGTAAATTACCAACATTCTCTCATATCCCTCATTTTTTCTAGCTTACATTATAGAGTTATCTTATTTCTTTGTAAATTATAATTTTTTACTTCAATCTCTACCTCTCGCCATTCCTCTCCTTTGTATATTTGCTTGCTTCCTATGTACCTTGTGAACTACATTCTCTCTTCTATAGTTTGTGTTCCCATAGAATACTTGTTGCCCAATTTTCACCTACAAGCTCCTCAGGCAGGACAAATTGTGTTTCAGATGTTCATAAGGGCCAAATGGGACATTTGCATCGAGGGTTAGGTCATGCATCTGATGACGTTTCACAGGGAGCTCAGTTGAAAAGCATGCCTCAATCAGTTTTGGCGAAAAAACTCATTAGAGAAGAAGTCGGCAAGACCTTCCAGTTGTCTTGCTGACTTGCACAGGGGTTCTATTCATTATGTCTCGGTTGGCCAGACTTTTTAATCGCCGTGAGTTTTGGTGTATCTCTCCGCTTGGAAGGAGGTCATGCCAACCATTGTTCACAAGGCTAGCGTCGCCAAAAGAATTTGGGTTCGGGGTGAAGTCCTGTCGATTGTTGGAGGTCTTCTCGAGTGGCCTCAGCTCGCCAAAATGTTGTCATCTCGCTGAGGAGTCTTGGCGACCGCCAGGAAGTCACACCGAAGAAGGATGTCATTGGCGTGAGGTCTAGTCGATCAAGCGAAGTCACACCGAAATGGAGTGCTTTCGGCGTAGGATGGTCATCTCAGGAAAATGTCTGGCCAATAGGCCAAGGTCTCGGCGACGGTATGGGGGCTTCACTGTAGGGTCTCACCGTCGGGGTGAGGTCTCACCGAGGGGACATGGTCTTGCCGAAGTGGAGTGAGCTTAGGGGAAAGGAAAGTAAAGTCACCATGATGTCTCACTGATAGCAAGCGGTCTCACCGAAATGGAAGTCAATGGAGAGAAAGGGTGGGCCTCGCTATAATGTCCCGGCAACCGAATAGTGTCTCACTGAGAGGATGGTGCCTTCGATATAGGACGATGAGCTCGGGGTGATGTCCCACCGACATGAGGAGCTCTCAGTGAAAGTTTTGAACTCGCTATGAGGTCTCACCGATCAAGCGATGTCTCCCCGACTAAAGAGAAAGTAAACTCATCGCCAAAAGAATAAGGAGCCCGGCGAGAGGTCTGGCCAAGTGAAGAAGGTCTTGCCGACAGAAGGGGGGGGGCCTTCGGTATAATATTTTGAGTTCGGGGAAAGCTCTCCCCGACCTGTTTGTCTCGCTGACTGTTGTGAATAGGAAGGTAGGCTTCCGACGAAACAAGATGACTTCGGCAAGATGTCTCGCCGATCTGATAGGGTCTTACCAAAAGAAAGTGAGCTCGAAAGAAGGAAAGGAGCTCGCTGAGACCTCCTGCCGACTGATCGTGGTCTCGCAGAAGGTTTATGCTTTCGGTGAGACATCAATAGACTCTTGCCGATATGGTTCATAGGGTTGAGATCAGGGAGACTCCGAGAGGAAGTTTTGCGCTCGGCATGAGGTCCTGCCAAAAATTGAGGTCTCAGCGATGAAAGGGATATAGGTATGACTCCTGAAGGCTCGCCATGAGGTCTTCCCGAAAGCATAGGGTCTTGCCGATGAATATGGATGTCGATATGACTTTTGAACTCGCTATATGGTCCTGTTGATCGTCATGAGCTATACCGATAACCGTTGATGAATCTAATCGCATCGGGGAGACACTTCCAGTGTCTCACCGACATGTGATTCTGGCTGAATGACCTTTGATCACCTGGGAATCTACATGGCATGAATGCAACCAATCAAAGGGAGCTACAGGCAGACCATTGGCAGTTTGACTCCCTCCTGCGAAGAAGGTCAACAGAATGAAAAGAAACGTGGATCTGTTCTAAGCTCAGGAGCATTCAAAGCAGCTCGACAGGGAGGTTCGAAAATGAACACGAGGACCAGAAGTGAATGCGGTAGCTACAAAAGATCTGAAGGCTTCTCCTGGGAACGACTCTTCACCGACATAGACAACAGGGACACACTGGATGCAGCATTAATTTCATGCAAAAAATCTAAAGGAGATTTTTCTAAAGACAGATATTTTGTAAGCCCTAAGGGGCGACATTTTTTTTTTGTATATAGGGCATTATTTTTGCCTCTTTGAAGGAGTGAGTTCGGATGATGCATTAAAAAGAGTTAGTGATTTTTAGCAATCCTCTCTCAGCTGATGTATGCTTTGTAACTCACTTCGATTTTGGAATATAAAGTACAGAGTTTACCTTGGCCACGGTTGGCATTTCAGATTTCCATCATTGTTCTGCAAAGTGTTGTGCATTTCAGGTTAATGATTAAGTTATCTTGTGAATTTCTTTCATTCCTTTATAACTTCATCTGGTGTTTCATGCCTTCCTTTGTAAAAAGCATCATTATATGAATCACAAACTATGTTTACACAATCACACATAGATTCTAATCTGTGAAAATCTTTTCCTTTTTTCAAAAAGTGTGTGAATCAAACATGCTTGTGATATATTAATGCAAAACTTACAGAATTGGATGTGTAACCTTATGGTCATTGACAATTTTCAAGTGTATTCTGAGTATTCCATTGATTGCATCAGTTTGGTGTATCACCATAGTTTAGTTTTATTTGTATGCACTCTTTCTCCCTTTCCCTTGAAAGAATCAATAGTTTAGGTGACACCAAAGGAAGTCGGCCTTCTTCGGAGGTTCATTTCAACTTCAGGTGACCCACAGCCTTGAAATGATCCCATGTTTCTCTAGAAAGCTCAGTTTTCATAACTTTGCTTAGGGCGCATTTTTGGGAGATAACAATACTTATTTAGAAAAATATAACTCTTAACTCATAGAATTATAATTATAACTTGTGCCACTACATAAACACTTTATTATTAAATATCAATGCTCAACACTTACTTCTAGGCATGTATAAGAATGAAGTTAATGTACTTTCTTGGATATGAATAGGATTGGGAGAGTGTATCATATGTGTGCAAGTACAAATACATATGGTTGCAGATGAGAGAAAATAAGGGCAACTTAATAATGTGATGCAACAAGCATGGGTGACCTATAGACTTGCAAGGCACACATTTAAGGGCAACTTGAGAATGTATGCAAGTACAAATACATATGGTTGCAGATGAGAGAAAATAAGGGCAACTTAATAATGTGATGCAACAAGCATGGGTGACCTATAGACTTGCAAGGCACACATTTAAGGGAAACTTGAGAATGTGTGCAACATGCAGGGGTGGCATGTTTTTCTGCTTTAAAATCAATTTAAAAAGTGAATGTGAAAATGAGTTGTATTTTTACCATTTTACCTTCTATTTAGTAAGTGTTGGAAATATATGCCTCAATCTCACAAGTTGAAACCTCTGAAAGAGCCATGTCGGTGTGACATCTTTATTGTCTAGCCAACTAGCAGTTGGTTAACTTTGTGGAATGTCCAGGTCGCTAAGACCTTGTCACAGTCTTACCGAATGATACTATCGTTGTGACCTGTTGTGTTTGGTATAATCTCTGCCAAGTGGAGATCTCTTGTCGACGATGTGGTTCCTAGCAGATATCGGAGTAACACAAAGTTCTCGGTAAGAAGTCTTAGTGATGGAGGATCGTCTCGCCGACAGCGTTTCACTCGAAGTCTTCGGGGAGAGTCTTGGACATTCGGTATGTCTCATACCGACAAGAGAAGTCTTGATGATAGTTATACACTTGGAGTCTTCGTGGTAACATGAAGGTTTTGGTATGAAGTCTTCGCGATGGATGTTTTTCTTAGCGATGGGGTAGTCTATTGTCAGTATGACTTGAGACTTTGGTATTACCTCTCGCCGATAGCGGTAAGTCCTACTAATGGTTGTTTGTTTCGGTATGACTTGAAGGCTCAGTGTAACCTCTTGGCGATAGCGGTAAGTCTTGCCGACTGTTGGACACTTCGGAATAACTTGTGAACATCGGTGCGATGTCTTGGCGAGTAGCGATAGTCTCATCGAAGGGAATACTGATGTCTAAGTGACTTTGGGACTTTGGTATGATGTCTCATCGAATAGTGATTGTCTTGGCGATAGCGCTACGAGTGATGAATATCAGTATGATGTCTTGGCGATAAGGCGAAGTCTGAGTGACAGCTTTCTGAACTCGGTGTAACCTCTTGCCGATAGTGATGACTCTTGGCAATATCGACAGTCAAGTCTTGTGGCATCGGGGAGACATGGTTAGTGTCTCACCGACATGTGGATACATTGTGAACGCCTTTGACTGAGTGATGACTATCCTACGTGGTGAGTCTTCGACCAATCAGAGAAGCCGAATGGGAACCGTTGGAAGTTAGTCTGTTGTGGCAGTTCTATGAAGAAGTTCAACAGACAAGGACGACATGGATATAATTTGTAGTTGCAGATGATGTTCGGTTGGATTGTTGGATGGTTCGATCAACAGTTGGATGAACAGTGTTGCGAACGGTTCGATGAGTGATCAGTGTATGAATTTGATTCTGAGAGCATTGTAATGTGAATGTTCTATACAAGGTTGGTCATTGTGAAAGCTGTTGTAATTTGACATCAGAGAGTCAAGCCCATGCTTTGTATGTAATTTCATTACTATAATACAAAGGGGTTTTTCTTGTTGTGGTGAGTTTTTCTCCTGTAAGGGTTTTCCCACGTAAATCTAGTGTTCATATAAGTATGTTTAATTCTGTATTTCTATTATCTCTTTCAAGTGCATCTTAATTGGACTGTAATTGTAAAATTTAAAAGTGTCTGCATTCTTCCTTGAGGTTTTGACGTTAGGAGAGTTGTTTCCACACCTTAGCTTTCCTTACAAGTGGTATCAGAGCCTGGCCAGTTGTGTTATCCTTGTGGGTATGTTGGGTTTTTTGTGTCATTTTTTGTTCAGTGGGATTCTTGTAGAAGTTTGTTAATTCGAATTACAGATTGAGATGGCTAGCACATCAGGAAAGATTGAAATAGAGAAATTCAATGGCAGCAATTTTGAGTTGTGGAAACTCAAAATGGAAGATTTGTTAGTGGATCGTGATATGTGGCTTGTTGTGCCTGGAACGAAACCTACAGGCATGAAGCAAGAAGATTGGGACCTTGCAGATAGAAATTCTAAGGGGTTGATAAGGCTCTGTTTGGAAAACTCCATTCTTCTAAATGTGCATGAACAGAAGACTACATCTTCCTTATGGAAGAGACTGGCATCTATTTATCAGGGGAAGTCCTTGGTGAATAAACTGTTCCTGAGGAAGAAGTTGTACACTTTGAGAATGCAGGAAGGAGGGTTTGTAGCTAATCATTTGAACACATTCAACATGTTGATTGCGCAGTTAACATCTGTTGGTGTGAAGATTGATGAAGAGGATCGTTGTATGTTTTTATTGTGTTCTTTTCCAAACTCTTGGGATCACCTGGTGATGGCTATTGGAAGTACAACATCCAATTTCAAGATGGAAGATGTTGTTGCTTCTTTGTTATCAGAAGAGATGAGAAGGAAATCTTCTGAGATGGCAAAGGAGGCCCTTGTTGTTAGAGGAAGATCGAAAGAAAAAGGCAAGAAGAAGGACAAGAAATCTAGATCCAAATCAGAGGGGAGATCAAAGTCTCCTGACAAGAATTCCAAGGTGAGATGTTGGAATTGTGCGCAACCTGGTCATGTCTGAAAGGATTGCAAAGAGGAGAAAAAGAAGAAGAAGAAGAAGAAGAGCTCTTCCGACAATGATTCTTCTCAAAGAAAGGCAAGAAGAAGGACAAGAAATCTATATCCAAATCAGAGGGGAGATCAAATTCTCCTAACAAGAAGTCCAAAGTGAGATGTTGGAATTGTGCGCAACCTGGTCATGTCCGAAAGGATTGCAAAAAGGAGAAAAAGAAGAAGAAGAAGAGCTCTTCCGACAATGATTATTCTCAGAGTGATGCTGACCCCTTCATTGCAGCCTTGGCTACGCAGGCATCAAATGATGTCTGGCTAATTGATTCTGGAGCATCTTTCCACATGACATTTCATAGAGACTGGTTTACGAAGTATGAAGAATATGATGGTGGAAAGGTGTACTTGGAAAGTGATTCATCTTTGGAGATTGTTGGCCGTGGAAGAGTCAAAATCCAATTCCCTAATGGAAGAGTGAAGGGAATCAAGGATGTGATGCATATACCAGGTCTATCTCAAAATATGTTGTCTTTCAGTAAGTTGAATGATATTGGAGTGCAAGTCACATTCTCTGGAAATGGCTGCAAGATGACTAGAGGCTCAATGGTGTTAGCAAGGGGTGCTCGTATTAGTACCTTGTACAAGCTGGATGCACATGTTGTTCAATGCAATAGTGTCTCTGTAAAGTCACATAAAGCTACTCATGGAAACTTCCAGCAGAAAAAACTATGCTCTAGCATCATAGGCTAGGCCACATAGGAGAGAAAGGTTTAAAAACCTTGAAGAATAAAAACCTAGTTGAGGGGTTTGATGATTGTAACCTTGAATTTGAATTATGTGAACATTGTATATATGGAAAACAACATTGTGTTTCTTTTTATTCTAGTCCTCATAAATCTTCTGGTTTGCTAGATTATATTCATTCTGATGTATTTGGTCCAATGAATGTTCCTTCTTTGTCTAATTCAAGGTACTATGTATCATTTAGTGATGATTATTCAAGAAGAGCATTTGTCTATTTTTTGAAAAGTAAATCAGAAGTGTTCAGTCGATTTAAGGAATTTAAAAACCTTGTAGAAAATCAAACTGGAAGAAAAATTAAATGTTTAAGGACTGATAATGGTGGTGAATTTTGTTCTGATGAATTCGAGAGGTACTATAAAGACCATGGGATTAAAAGACATAAGACTACACCTTATACTCCACAACAAAATGGAGTTGCAGAAAAGTTCAATAGGGCAGTGATGGAGAGAGCACAAAGTATGCTGAGTAGTGCTGGCTTGGAGGAGAAGTTCTGAGCTAAGGTTGTTGCTACTGCATGTTACTTGATTAATTGTTCTCCAAATTTTGCTCTTGTTGAGAAAACACCTTTGGAAGCGTGGTTTGGTAAGAATCCCTCTTAAGACATATTCATGTTTTTGGTTGTGAGGCATATGCTTATGTGTCGTATGAGAAAAGATCTAAGTTGGAGAACAAGGTTGTCAAATGTATTTTTATTGGCTATAGTGCTTGCATAAAAGGATACAAGCTTTGGAATCTTGATATAAAGAAAGTTGTATACATCAGAAGTGTAATCTTTCGTGAGTTGAAGCCTTCTACCTTGGATATGTAGTCAGAGACAAAGTCAGAAAACAATAAGGATGTAGTTGAAATTTCTCCTACACCAGAGAAAGAGGAATTGAAAATTCAAAATGTACCTAAAACTGAGGAGAGCTCAAGCAGTTCTGAAAGTTCTGAATAAGAAGAACAACCTCAGCCTCAGCCAGTGAGGAGGTCAACCCGTGAAAGAAAACAACCTGATAGGTATGGGTTCTCTTTGATAGATTCTACTTGTGCCTATGCTTTAATTTCTAGCACTGATGAGCCTAGGACTGTGAAAGAGGCATTTAGAATGTCTGATTCAGACTCTTGGTTGGAAGCCATGAATGAAGAAATGGCATCATTAGAAAAGAATGACACTTAGAGTTTGGTGCCCTTGCCTAAAGGCAGAAAAGTTGTTTGTTGCAAATGGGTATTTAAAAAGAAGATTAGTTTGGATGGCAGTGTGGAAAAGTACAAGGCAAGATTGGTTGTGAAGGGTTATTTTCAAGTAGAGGGAATTGATTATGGGGAAATTTTTTCTCCTGTAGCTAAGCTGACATCTATCAGATTTCTTTTGTCACTTGCAGCAGCGTATGACTTAGAGGTCGAACAGGTGGATGTGAAGACAACATTTCTTCATGGTGATCTTGAAGAAGAAATCTATATGTCCCAGCCTGAGCACTTTGTGGAGAGAGATAAAGAAAAACTAGTTTGCAAGTTGAAAAAGTCTTTGTATGGGTTAAAGTAGTCACCTAGAATGTGGTACCAGAAATTTGATACTTTTGTATTGTCTTTGGGATTTGTGAGATCAAAATCTGATCATTGTGTCTATTATAAAGTTGAAAGTGATCAAGTTCTTATTATTGCTCTCTATGTTGATGATATGTTGTTCATAGGCAATAGGAAGTTGATGATTTCTGATCTTAAGTATCAGTTGTCTGCTAAGTTCGAAATGAAAGATCTTGGTGCAACAAGGTATATTTTGGGGATAGAGATAACCAGGGATAAGAATAGTAGAAAACTTTGGCTTAGTCAAAGTAAGTATATCAAGACTGTTCTAGAGAGATTTTGCATGAATGATTCCGAGCAGCTAGTTGTTCCAGTCTTGCAGGGAATGAAGCTATCTCTTGAAGACTATCCAAAATCTCCTACTAAGATGGAGGACATGACCAGTGTACCCTATGCTAGTGTGGTTGGAAGTCTTATGTATGCAATGGTCTGTACAAAGCCAAACATTGCCCAAGCAGTGGGATTTCTTAGTCGGTTTATGGCTAATCTTGGAAGGACACATTGGGATGTTGTAAAGAGAGTTTTCAGATATTTGAAGGGCACTTCAGATTTTGCTTTGTGTTACCAAGGGAAATTGGTTGAATCACAAAGGACTCTCAGTATTCGAGGCTATGTGGATTTTGATTGGGTAGGGGACATTCACAGCAGGAGGTCCACCAGTGGATACATTTTCATGTTGAATGGTGGTGCAGTGAGTTGGATGAGTAAGCAGAAGGTTGTAGTCGCTTTGTCCAGTACATAGGCTGAATACATGGCAACTACTCATGCTTGTAAAGAAGCAGTTTGGTTAAAACGTTTGTGTTCTAACATTGGTTTTGATGTAGGGAAAATAATAATTTTGTGTGACAGTCATAGTGCAATTTGTCTAGCAAAGAATCCTACTTTCCATGCCAAGACGAAACATATAGATGTATAGTACCACTTTGTACGAGATATGGTGGCGGATGGAAAGGTCAGTTTGGAAAAAAGTTGATACTCTGGAGAATGTTACAGATGCATTGACGAAGCCAGTGAGCACATACAAGTTCAGGTGGTGTGTCAGTTCAATGGGCCTTAGTGCTTATTATTTTCAATAAGTTTTTTTGTGCTCTGGAGGTTCATGTGTGATCTTCGTCAAGTGGGAGATTGTTGGAAATATGTGTCTCAATCCCACAAGTTGAAACCTCTATTGGAGCCAAGTCGGTGTGACATATTCTATGTATGGCCGACGAGCAAATTTGTAGCCTTATGTTTTGTACAGGTCACTGTGACCTTGCAGAAGTCTTGTCGAATGGTTACACATTGGAGTCTTTGGTGTGACATGTTGTGTTCAGTGTGACCTCTTACCGCATGGAGATATCTGGCCGACAGGCCATTCATATCAGGCATCGGGGAGACTCATAGTGACCGGGGGCTTCTGGGTGACTTGAACACTCAAGAAGAAGTCCCAGCGACAATTGAAGGTCTCAACGATGGGGATACACTTGGGGTCTTCGCGGTGACTCAAAGACTTCAGTATGAAGTCTTGGCGATTGATGGAGAGTCTCGCCGATGATGAGGGGTCTTCGGTATAACTCTTGGCCAACGGTGGTCTCGGGATAACTTGGAGATTTCAGTAAGAACGCTCAGCGAGAGTGGTAAGTCTTGTCGACCGTTTGGTGCTCGATATAACATAGAGATCTCAATGAAACCTCTTGGCGACAGTTGAATGTCTTAGCAGTAGATGGGTGCCGATGGAAATGCTAATGTTTTGGTATGACTTAGGACCTTGGTATGAAGTCCTGGCAAAAGCGATGAGTCTCGCCGACTAGTGGATGCACTTGGATTAACTTGAAGGCTTGGCGTGAGGTCCTGGTGAGAGCGGTATGTCTTGTCGATAGAATGACTCTTCAGTATGACTTAGGATATCGATATGTGGTCTCACCAAAGAGCGATAGTCTTTCCGAAAGGAAAACTAAAGTCAATGCAACGGGTGAACTCGATATAACCTCTTGTCGATTGTAAGGACTCTTGGCAATATCGAATGCTAACTGTGTTGGCATCAAGGAGACACGGTCAGTGTCTCACCGATATGCCAACACAGCTTGATTTTCTTTTTTGACCGTTTGACTTTCCTATGTGGCATCTCATGGACCAATCAGAGAAGCCGAATGGGAACCGTTGGAAGACAGTTCGTTGTGACAGTTCTAAGAGGAAGCTCGACAGATAGGAGCGACATGGTTATACTCTGTGATCGTAGATTGTGATGGGTTAGATGGTTGGATGAATCGATGGATTGTTGTGTGATTGTATCAGAGTGATTTCTATTATGTAAAGATTGTAACTTGAAGGTTCATGTACAAGTTTTATCATTGTGAAAGTTGTTGAAATATGACATTAGAAAGATAAGTCAGAACTTTGTATGTAATTTTTTGTTACTGTAATACAAAGTTACTTCTCTTGGTGTGGGGTTTTTCTCCCATAAGGGTTTTCTCACGTAAATCTGGTGTTCATATGTGTTTTTCAAATACTCTATTTTTGTTATCTCTTTCTAGTGCATCTTAATTCGACTGTAATTGTAAATTTAAAAAGGTATCTTTGCATTCTTCCCTAAGGTTTTGACGTTAGGAGAGTTTCTTCCGCATCTAGCTTTCCTTACAAGTAACACAAAGTTTTCGGTAAGAACTCTCAGCGATGGAGGATTGTCTTGCCGACAATGTTTCACTCGAAGTCTTCGGGGAGAGTCTTGGACGTTTGATATGTCTCATACTGACAAGAGAAGTCTCGACGATAGTTATACACTTGGAGTCTTCGCGGTAACATGAAGGTTTCGGTATGAAGTCTTAGCGATGTATGTTTGTCTTAGTGATGGGGTAGTCTATTGTCGGTATGACTTGAGACTTCAGTATTACCTCTCGGCGATAGCGGTAAGTCCTACCGACGGTTGTTTGTTTCGGTATGACTTGAAGGCTCAGTGTAACCTCTTGGCGATAGCGGTAAGTCTTGCCGACTGTTGGACACTTCGGAATAACTTGTGAACATCGGTGCGATGTCTTGGCGAGTAGCGATAGTCTCATCGAAGGGAATACTGATGTCTAAGTGACTTTGGGACTTTGGTATGATGTCTCATCGAATAGTGATTGTCTTGGCGATAGTGCTACGAGTGATGATTATCAGTATGATGTCTTGGCGACAAGGCGAAGTCTGAGTGACAGCTTTCTGAACTCGGTGTAACCTCTTGCCGATAGTGATGACTCTTGGTGATATCAATAGTCAGGTCTTGTGGCATCGAGCAAACACGGTTAGTGTCTCACCGACATTCGGATACATTTTGAATGGCTTTGACCGAGTGATGACTATCCTACGTGGTGAGTCTTCGACCAATCAGAGAAGTTGAATGGGAACCATTGGAAGTTAGTCTGTTGTGGCAATTCTGTGAGGAAGTTCAATAGACAGGGACGACATGGATATACTCTGTAGTTGCAGATGATGTTCGGTTGGATTGTTGGATAGTTCGATCAACAGTTGGATGAACAGTGTTGTGAACGGTTCAATGAGTGATCAGTGTATGAATTCGATTCTAAGAGCATTGTAACATGAATGTTTTGTACAAGGTTGGTCATTGTGAAAGCTGTTGTAATTTGACATCAAAGAGTCAAGCCCGTACTCTGTATGTAATTTCATTACTATAATACAAAGGGATTTTTCTTGGTGTGGTGGGTTTTTCCCCCGTAAGGGTTTTCCCACATAAATTTGGTGTTCATATGTGTATGTTTAATTCTATGTTTCTGTTATCTCTTTCAAGTGCATCTTAATTGGATTGTTAAATACATGCAAAGTGAATGCTAAAGTTAGTTAAGAAATACATGCATACACAAAGAAAGTTGAAACAAACACATACACACAAATAATAACTAGATCAAATCCAAGGGGATGCAAAATATCACATTTCAAATACTAGCTTTACACATATACAAAGTAAATGCTAAAATATAAGAGATGCCAAAGTTCAAAGAAACAAACATAATGAATGTTAAAGCTTATAGTACACACAAATAATTTAATTAGATCAAATTCAAGTGAATGCAAAATATCATAGTTCAAACACTAACTTTACACATATACAAAGTAAATGCTAAAATATAAAATATTCCAAAGTTCAAAGAAACAAACAAAATGAATGTTAAAGCTTATAGACTCTTCACACAATGTGAATCTAAAATTTGAAACATAACACACACACAAATAGTAGGAGGATCAAATCTAAATGAATTGTAAAATTTAAATAAATTTCATATAGAGGGAGTGCTAAAGTTAGTTAAAAAATACACACATACACAAGGTGAGTGTTAAAGTGAATGTGAAAGTTACTTCAAACACATGTGCTTCATGTGTTTGTATTTGCATCCAACATAGAATTTTTGGATTAACAGAAGAATAGATCTAAAGAATGCAAAAAATTCAATAGAGAGAGAAAATAAAGAATTTACATGGTTCAACAATATGCCTATGTCCACGGGAAAGTGGGGAATAATTTTATTAATCACAACACACTCTGTTTTTTGCATTAAATGTAGTCCAATATATAATGGACTTTGTTGCAACTGTATACTAATTTTGTACCAAAAAAATTCCAAACCTGCACCGTTTATTTGTACCAGTTTTTGTTTGGAAGAATATCAACTTCAGGTGGTTATACGAGACTTCACATCCCAACAATCTCCCACTTGAAGTCCCCAAAATATACTGTGAACAATCAGACATTCCCCAACTACTTCTCTCCCATTGTCACATCTTGACAATACCGAGAGAAATTCAACTTCATCTTGAAAGACAAAACACCAAGACCTCCATCACAACTAGAATGAGTGCATTCACCGTATCACTTCGTTAACATTCCAGCTGCACACATGCACAAACTTCTCCCATTATAATTTCTTCATCAATGCATCTGTCGGATTGCTCAATACTCCCACTGCATGAACAATGTCTAGAAGAATGCATACCTAGAATGAGAGAATTACTTGCATCGCTTTGTTAACATTCTATTCAACAAGGCACCATCACAAGTGGCACCCCAAACTTCTCTAACAAGGGTGACTCAACCATAGGCCACCACTACCATTGTAGCCATCTTCGCTACAACAATGAGTATCTCAACAAATGTTCTCTAACCCCAAAAGAACTCCAACCTCATCCAAGATTTCCAAGTATCCAAAAAGTGCCTCCATAATCAATCCATGCTAAGCTCCAAAAAACAACACTGCACCATCATGAAGCTCTCCAAGAAAATGACCAAAGCACTCAATACCAAGACCACTGTCAAAACTCCCACTGCACATCTGCATAACCTGGGAACACAACATGACACCGTGATCTAGCATCTCTACAAAGGAAGACCACATGCTCCAAAGAGCATACCCTATATCAAAAGAACCTCTAGCATGCCAAACACTCTAATCTAGAATTAAGAAGCCAATGACACAAAAACAAATATCATGTAAACAAGAACCAACATCTCCAATCACATGAAGATAACCATCACCTGACAACAACAAAACTCTTTCTACCAAGAGCTCCCACTAAAATTTGATACCAATCTATCCATGGTATCATGATAAGTATGCTATAAGTCCAGCTAGTCTAATCATCCCCTTCCTGCCTTATGGAAGATCTCTAGCTCAATGTTCAAGTCAATATGAATCATTCTCTTCTCAGTTCACTTTCTATCCATTTCCTACTTCCCGTTCCTTCTGTCCAATGGGGGTTTTCCACCAAAACCTAGGATCCCATTACTGCTTCTCCATGCGGGTTTCTCTTGGTGTCAGCATTAATCATCTCTAGTAAATCAACAAGTAAATAATGGAGAGCTTGGCGGTTTGACTCTGTTGGGTGTTTTCAAACTCTAGCAACAACTTTACTCAACCTGCAACAATGAATTTAATCGAATAATATATCTTCCTGAATCCTGAGTAACCTATAGATTAAACATGGGTGAAATAATAATGTATGCAAAGCCTAAACAACTCAATCATATCCAACAGCTGACTACATTTGAACGATCTGGAAACATATTCAGGGAGATCAATAAAATAATTTTATGCCCAAATACTTGAGCAATCTGATGCACCTCCCTTCCATACATGGTGTGGCCCATATGGGAAAACAACAAACATGGGGGCGACCCAACCAATCGTGACCCCCCATACCATACGACGACCAGCAAGACATGAAGTGGGGACGATGGAATTCCGATCGCAACCCCTTACCATTTAATATGGCCGCTTATCATTTAATATTTATGACACATTTCTTGGTTGATTGACAAATAGGGGCGATTACATTCCAAATCGAGCCCCCCTTTCATTTCAATTTCAGTGACCATGTACATGTACTAGCAAAAAAAACCTTGTTTGATGCTAGTAATTTCACACGCTCCCCTTTTGATCTAATTTCCTGCAACACATCTAATAATGATTTTTCTCTCACATCTCACCAGATCCAAAACTTTCCGCTCATGCCAACGACAAGCCACGAACTCACCTTGTCCTAGGTCAGAAATTTCTCACAAATTTGCTTGCCAAATACACAAAATCTTTTTGCCACGATCTCCATCTCTCAGCCTTGGTTTTTTCTTACTTGCAATTTTTAGTGGGATTTGCGTTGAACTCCTGGCTTGGCATCGATTATAGCTTTCTTCTTCACTTCCAAAGGCCTTGCCCTCTTTCCTCAACCGCCCCTCTCTCTTCCATGTTGGCTATCTTCAACGCTTCTCAATCTACCCCAAACAGTAATGTGGATTTTTCCAAGCATTAAAAAAAATTTAACAGGCAAGTTTTGTCTTTCTTACTATCCGTCCAGCGCTCCACTCTAGGAGCCTTTTGTGCTACATAGAGCTTCCCTTCTCTGCCACCTATTCATTGCTTCCCTGCATCTCACAAGCTATATAGTTTGAAAGATATTCACTGCAACAGATTTCACCATGGTAATAGCCGTCTGGAAGCTTTGTGATAAACGAATGTGCATTAGAAACCTAGGTGGCTTCTTCCATTTCCACCTGTGTGGCATCCTTACTCCAATCGGGTCTTCCTCTTAGCCGCAGTCGTAGCACCGTGCGGCACAAAGGTCCCACCAAGAAACATCACAGGAGGCTTAAGAAGATTTTGGCAAGGCAATAGAAAATAAAATTTCTTGTCCCCCATTTGCAACTAATCCTGTGAATCCAGCTTCACAGGAGGATGGTCGGGCAAATAAAGCGCTCCTTCCACAATACATCCATTTTTCCCCAAAAAAACTCGATCCAAATCTCCATCGATTGAAATCATAGAAAACCTGCCAAAGGCTAGATCGCTCATGCACAACTGCCTCTTATTCAACAACAAATAAATACTAGCAATTGCAACTTGTGCATGCAATGGGTACGCCAAAGAGCTGTGGAAGACCAATTATGGAAAATTTTGGTCTATTTTTTGCATGCATTTGTGTAATACATGAAGCCAATTGGTGGGCCATTTAGAAAATGTGTTTTTTTGGTGCAACAAAGGTCTCAATGGAGAATTGATAGCTTCAAATCAACTATGCATCCACTTATAGGGATCCAAACATGACTAAAATAAAACCTCTCAATCAGGATGATAATCAAGTTCCATTACAATTGGCTTGTGTTATGTTTGCAATAGGGAGAGAGGGAGAGAGAGAGATACATATAGAAATAGGAAGAGATAAAGGGAGGAAGAGAGAGAAGTGAGGAGATATATAGAGAGATAGGAAGAGCGAGATGGTGACAGAGATGGAGAGAGAGGGAGAGAGATATGTAGAGGAGGGAGAGAGAGATGAGGGGGATAGAGAGAGATAGAGAGGGATGGGGAGAGGGCTAGAAAGAGATAGAGAGATATGGATAAAAAGAGATAGAGAGGAGTGAGAGGGAGATAGAGAGAAATAGAGAGAGAAGGAGAGATGGAATGAATGAGGTAGAGATAATGATATATAGATAGGCAGGGGGAGAGATAAGGAGGGAAAGAGAAAAAATAAGGTGATAGAGCCAAGTAATAGAGAAAGGGAGAGATATATAGGGGAAAGATAGAGATAAAGATAGAGATAGAGATAGAGATAGGGAGGGAGAAACATGGACCCTATTTTTAGTAACTCTCTCTCTCTATGCCTATCTCTCTCCCTCACTATTAACTTCTTTACCAACATTTGCAAGTACATCTGACATGTCATTTAGTTGTACTAATTGGTAAGTTGGAAATTATAGAGAGAGCACCAATGAAGGAAGCCACTTGGAAATTGCATAGGACGTCATTTTTCATCAAGCATGTATACTAAGTTACAATGTTTTTGTTTGTTGGACTCCCTCAAGATTGACCTTCTATATATTATTTCACTTCTCTTGTTTGCACTTGTTTATCACCTTTGGGAAAGGTAAATTCCACCATGTCAATGTTTCACTTATACCCATACTTACTTTGCTTGAGTTTCATATACAACAAAATGACTTGTGTAGATATTATTTGATTATATGTTCTTGAATTTTGATATATTATGAGGTCAAATTGTCTCAAGGCCCATACAACCTCACACCTATCTAATAATTTTTTGGTGTTTATAATCACATACTAAAATGAATTAACAATAGATTTGATTTTCTATATCTGCATTCTTTACAAATTTAATTATTAAATTAAAAAGGAGTATTATTTCTATAATTATAAAATAATTTAAAAAATATAATAAAAATCTTGTTAAAAAACTTAAGAACATAAATATATAATCTTATTAAAAATTATAAAATATCTCAAAAAAATTAAATAAATATCTTAGAAATTAAGATTAAAGTTAAAAATATATTTTTTCTACTTGTAATAGCTCAAATTTGAATAGAATAGAAATAATTATAAATTGAACTACTTCTAGTAGCTTTTATTATTATTTTAATTTGACAAATAGACATAAATAATTCAAATAATTCTAAATTTAAATCTAAATTAAAAAATAAAATAGAGCAAAAAAAATGCAAAGTCAAAATATATATAATCTAAATGTTAATAAAAATAATAATTTCAAGATTTCAAATTTAAGAATAAAGTAAGCCTATTAAATTAATAAATAACTAAATACAAACAATTCTAATTATTTTGTTTATTTAATTATATAGACTCACTATCACTACTAATAAATAAAGAAAAGTCAGCATTAATAAATAAATAATTTTATAAAATTTTAAAAATATATTTAATAAGTTAGATTATGTAAAATTCACTACCATGACAAATTCACCTCAAGGAAAATTCACCACTAGCAATTCACAACAGTGGAAAATTCATCACATTAAAAATTTGTGATTAATTTTCCATGATGGTGAATTGCTGGTGGTGAATTTTTCATGGGATGAATTGCTCTAGTGAATTAAATTTTGATGGCATAAATAATAGAATATACTATATAAAATAATATTACAAATTTTGTAAGAGTTTAATGTTATAGCATCTTTAAAAATCTTTTATTAAGGTTACATTACAATACAAGAATTAAAATTATCAATACTACAACACATTTTACAAGTATTATATCACCATCGAATATTAAAAACTTCATCAATTTAAGAATACATTGCAAATTTTACATTAAAAAGACACACCAGATGGAGAAGTCTATTGATATAAAAAAAATAAAAAAATGAGTGAGTTTAATAAACCAAACAGCTAATAAAATTTCATTGGACATTAATACTCGGCTCCCAGATAACAACCACTCCAAAAAAAAATTAGTTCTATTACATTTATACCGCGTGGTGGACGAGTAAAAAGTGCAGAGTTTGCAGGCAAAAAATTACAAAACCCTATGTGGCAGTCGGTAACGGAAAAATTGGGAGGGAAAAAAATGAAGGGAAAAGTGGTGGGTGGAGCGGAAACCAAAAGTGGCAGGGAAAGTAAGAAAAAATGGCAAAAAGCAGCTGGAAAAACAGTTAAAAATGATGAAAAATGACGGGCAGCTGAGATTCCTTTTAGTGTCAACTAGGGTCTCTCATTTCTTTTCAGCCGTCTGTAGGGAAAATGAACTTTGAAAGTTCATATAGGACACGCCTTCGGCGTAAAAATGAGAACGACAAAAAAGCTTAGCATAGCTCTCTTAAATGCGAAATCTCATTCACACCATAGGCACATAAACATTTTGCTTTGATACCAACTGTTAGTATTTGCAACCAACATAGAATTTTTGGATTAACAAAAGAACAAATCTAAAGAATGCAAAACATTCGATAGGGAGAGAAAACAAAGAATTTACGTGATTGGCAATATGCCTACGTCCATGGGAAAGTGGAGAATAATTTTATTAATCACAACACACTCTCCATTTTTTTCATTACATGTAGTCCAATATATAATGGACTCTGTTGCAACTATATGCTAAGTTTGTACCAATAAATTATCAAACCTGCACCATTCATTTGTACCAGTTTTTGTTTGGAAGCAAAACAACTTTAGGGGGATACGGGATTTCACATCTCAATATCATGCACACAACAGTGAATACCAACATAAAATTAATTCACTTTACCTTATTCCTTTTTTGATTAATTTAAATAAATATCAATTTTATTTAAATTGTGTCTCTAATTTATCTTTTTCTTCCTATAATTAAATAAATTTAATTATTCATTAGCCTTTTCTCTCCCTATTTAAATAAATTCTTATTTATTTATTATTTTATCATTTTCCCTATTCTATAATTAAATAATTATTCATAATTTCCTTCTTTCTCCCATTAAATAATTGTTTTTAATTATTTAATATTTTAACACTCCACCTTCTATAATTAAATAATTATTTTTAATTATTTACGTTCCCTCTCCTAAATTAAATAATTGTCATTATTTAATTTGAATTTATTCTTAGCTAAGCCCTAAATCTCAACTAACTTCTTAATTTTTGGTCCATCCTTCCCTATCCTTGTCTCAATTAATCTAATCCATTGATCATGCTACATCATCATCCAATCCTAGCTCTTCATTTGAATTGGGATTTCTATAAAAGCAAGTCATCACCTTCATTTCAACCTAACAGCCACAATCTTTGAAGTTTTTCTATCTTGAGATCTAGCTATCTTGCATCAACATTAAACTCATCATACAAGTTGCATACTACATACCCAAGAACAAAATAAAGCAAAATGGAGAAGAGCAATGGATATGAATCAACTATGGCATAGAGATTGAGTATAATTGTTTTATTATTATGATTTTTATTGTCATTTGTGCTTCATTGTTGGATTAGGGTCTTCATAGCTTGAATTAGATAATTGTGGTGGCTATTATTGATTCATGTTTATTCCCTGAATTCTAACCCCGATCTATAGTTTCCACAATTGAAACATTTGAAAGTTAACTTACCTCTGTATTTACCATTCACCTTTTCCATTCTTCTTACAAATTTTTCATCCACTTCATCAAGATCATTCAGATTTGATCCATTATCTTTCTCTATCTTACATGTTTTTAAGTCAATTTATTTTCTTGAATCACTTGTTCCAAATTCTCTCATTTAAAAAGTAGTTAAAGCACCAAAAAAATGATCTTGACTATACTGATCTAAATTCTAAGCTTCTTCAATAGTAGAAACTTTAGCACTATAAGATTTAGGAAGAGTTCTAAGTACCTTCTTTACTACACTTTCCACCAGATTTCCACCAAGGCCATTGATGGAGATGAGAACTTCATCCACTCTATACATGTAGTTTATAGTTCATCTTCATCTTCTGACATTCTCAAGGTTTCAAACTTTGCTTTCAAGTTCTGTGTCTTTTCTTTCTTGACCTTATCATCACCTTCATAGATACTTTCTAACTTCATCCAGATGTCTCTTGTAGATTTGCAACTAGATATCTTTGCAAGTTTTGAATCAACAAGACCACTCATGAGTGTGTTCTTTGCTTTACCATTGTCTTCATAAGCCACGATTTCATCATAATTTGTCACACCATTAGAATGCATATTATATCCAACATCAATTGACTTTATGACACCATATCCTAGGGAAACCAAAAAAATTCCATTCTCATTTTCTAGAATGCATATCCAAATCCATCAAACAAAGGAGCCTCCTTCTTATGCGTCATCTGGATCTACCTCAAGAATTTAAGCTTCTTCTAAGGAACCTTGCTCTGATCCCAATTGTTGAATGCACATGAAAACTAAGAGGGGGGTGAATCGATTGTACATTAAAACCATTAACTGTCATTATCATTTAGATCTTACTAGCCCTTAAATTGTTAGTCATATATAGCATAAACAATAAAAACTGAAACACATCAACACACTCCACAAGAGAACACCATATTTACGTGGAAAAACCAAGAAGGGAAAAACCATGGTGAGGATTAGCTCACAATATAAAGTTATTGCAAAACTAGATACAAAAGGGCTCACTGTTAGAGGGCTCACTGCCATAATAAAAAGAAGATAGAAGAAATGTGTTACAATGAAAAATCCATCTCAAGCAACATAAAATATCCACCACAACACTCTCAGAACATTTGCAGCCTTACTAAAGAATGTAGACAAATTTTGCTCATTGCGTCCAAAAGTATAACGTTAAAACCCACACTACATTTTACAATTTCACACTTTATATCACAACACTTCACATCACACCACAACACACTCTTCTCCCAACAATCTACCTCACATATATACAATCCATAACGTAAAAAAAATATTCAAGTCAGCTACAACCAAGCGTATGCACCTCAAATCTACAAATTCAAATTAGGTTGACACTAAGCATTCATGTGGTGGAAAGAAATGAAAGCTAACCATGTCACTACTTAACTTGGACCCAAATCTACCTCAACACTCCATGCCATGCTTCCACAAGCACCGAATCACATTCGTAATTAGTGCAAATACCCAAGCCAATTGACCCATGTAAACACCATTAAACACTTAAGTACACACTTCCTTTTTTTCTAAGACAACTCACAGACCACACACAACACTTGAATATAATATGGAATATTGCATAAGCCACCTAAGATCCAAAAAATCCTTCACACCCTTATACACTTGAAGAATATATTCATTTTATACAACTACATAACCTTCCACGAACTACAACACATGAATCCAACCTTGGGGAGCACCAAATTTCAAATAACTCATAAGGATGATAGATACAAACATTATAAGAACCTTCCCAGATCCACAAGAGTAGAAGCCAAAATATGAAGAAATGTGGAGAAAAACTATTTCTCTAAGACACCATACTTTCACAATTCACACACTGTGAACACAACTTCCTTTGCACAATGATCCAGAAGTCCAAAATCTTGATACAATATCTCTAAACATCTATGATCAACATATCTAAACTGCACAAGCATAACTTCACTAATGAAGAAATTTAGAGCATGAACTAGAGAACCATTATACCATATAGAACACCTCTCTAACACATTATTTTCTCTTTTATTTAAATTTTCTCAAAATCACTTGGCAACTAAGCACCATAAGCACTCTCATCACAAAAAAACCATTTGTAATACCTTCTTAGCACCTCAACCATATCAAAACATCCACAAACACTAGCTTATCATAGCTACCTTAGAGGTTGAAATCAGTGATGTTACTAATCACAACATATGCAACCAATCGAAGAAAGCATCTTCAAGACAAACCTTCAACATTCTCTCACCAAAGTTGACATCAATGCAACATAGATCTATTGACATCAATGACAACACAAACTTCCAACAATGGTTTTATATGAATCTTTAGAGAGGAAAACCTTAGCATAGACTCAATTTTTAGGATAAGACAAGAATAATTTTTTTGACTTGACACATGTGACTTTGTCAAAAAAATTAGCAATGGTGGTTTGAAAATTCCAACAGAGTAAAGGTAAACCCCTATAATTCCACCTAAATAGAAACATTAAGAACCCTTTATTTAGATAATAAATTCTCAAGTCCAAGACTATGAGTCTAAAAGGGAAGCACAAAAATTAGGGCCATGTTTAAGAATGAAGTTTCCACGTGGTTTCCTTTAAAGAAAGAAGACCCCTTACTGAGATATCGAACAAAAATGATGCAAGGATTGAGTCTTGTTAACTAACTCTCTAGGCATGCTTTAAGAGGAATCCTCCCCAAAAAAAACCTATTAAAGTAATAATTTTGAGATATTTAGTAGTATTGTTAAACCATTCATTCTACATTAAGATCAAGAAAATTATTCCAGAACTATTCTTAATTTATAAATAAATTATAATGTAAAATAAGATCTCAAATTCCCAAAACCTACTATGTTGAAAACACACTAACACACATAATAATTTACCCTAGTAGTCAAACTATCCATTTACACCTATATTAGTTATAAACTAGTTGAATTCCATTTTAACCTTCATGATGGGTAAAAGGGTTGATTGGTTGAGTCAATAGTTTTCAACATCAATAAATTTGATGGTTGATGGAAATTTCAAGTTGCTTGAATAATCTTTACTTTTGATTGAAGTGGTTTTATTGGGGCCATCATTTGTAGCTAGTCACTAGGAGTCATTTCTATTATTTCTTCATTCTTAGTTGGTTGGCATAATTTTCAGTATTTTATTTCTTTTGGATTGATTGATAGTATTTCCAATTGGTTACTATTGATGATTTCATACAAGAGTGGTAGTGTCCAAGACAAGTTGAAGAACAACTTGATCCAAATGTGAAAACCTGGTTAAAACTTTCTCAACAAGAAGATGAATCTTGGGAAGAATTTCTATGTTGTAATTTCTTCAAATATAATGGAATTCATCCTTGTTATAATTTAGGATCTTAGGATACTAAATCATTATAAACAAAATATAAAACAAATAAAATGAGAATCATACAAGCATAAATTTTACACATTACACAAGATATACATTGGGAAAACCCATTTGAATAAAAAAACCCCATAAAACATAATTTTATTAAAACATTTACAAAAATGGTCTATTGTAACATAGAATGAACTTGGGGAATAGCTTCTTCTTACTCCACATGGCCAATAATACTTCATGTGCCTAGTAATAGAATTCACTATATATCTCCAAATTTTCACACTCTTAAATGAGAGAGAACCTCCTTAAATAAAGGAGAAAGGGTGGCTTAATACTTGAAGGGGCATTAGTCACATCTATTCAACAAATTCCATTAATGTATAATAAATAATCTAATAGTTATTAGACTATAATGATTTCAAATGGAATAACTTAATAAGTATATAATATATAAGGTTTTATAACCTTATATTAGAACAATATATAAATGTTATAAGAGTATGAACCCTAATAAAATTATGTCGTAATACTCCCCCTTAATGTTAATAGGGGGCATCACATGGGTCAATGCACCAATTTGTGACACAAAAGGTGCCACTTTTCCAAAAAATCACCAAATTAGTCATTTCACCCATGCCAAATTGATTTTGAATTTGGCAGGCGCCAAATGCTTAAGTCATTTGGCATGCACCAAATTTGGCGTGTGTGCGCCAAATGCTTAAGTCATTTGGCGTGCACCAAATTTGGCATGCGCCAAATGCGTAAGTCATTTGGCGTGCACCAAATGCTTAATTTGGCTTGCACCAAATGCTTAATTTGGCTTGCACCAAATGCTTAAGTTATTTGAATGCACCAAATTTGGTGCATTCTAAATGAAAAAACTTGTTAAAACCAAAAAAAGACCTTTTTGCTCGCATGTATTTCTTCAAACCTGCAGCTTGCTCTTATATTTCTACTCTCTCAGGTCACGCTCGCAAATTTTGGCATTTACTTTGTATGCACTTATTATTTTTGTAAAGTATATGTTTGAACTGTAATGATATTTTGCATTCACTTGAATTTGATCTAGTTATTATTTGTGTGTACTATAAGCTTTAACATTCATTTTGTCTGTTTGTTTAAGCTTTGGCATCTTTTATATTTCAGCATTTACTTTTTATATGTGTAAAGTTAGTGTTTGAACTATGATATTTTGCATCCACTTGGATTTTATCTAATTATTATTTGTGTATGTGTTTGTTTAAACTCACTTTGTATATGTGTGTATTTCTTAACTAATTTTAGCATTCACTTTGCATGTATTTAAATTTTACCATTTACTTAGATTTGGTCCTCTTATTATTCTTTTGGTGTGTGGGTGTATGTTTCAAATTTCACATTCACTTTATGTGTTTGTTTGGTATTTTTGATCTTTAGCATTAAATTTGTATGTGTAAATAGTGTCATCTTGAACTAAATTTATGTGAAATGTGCTTGAAATTTAAGAATGTTTTAATTTTATCGCTCACTTTATGTGTGTGTGAAAACTATCTTTGTGTGTAAGTGTGTTTAAACTTTATAAGCATGTCAATTTTCCTTTTACATGTGTGTTTGAATTTTGGAATGCTTGAAATTGGCATGTTTGATTTTTAGAAGTGTGTCAAAATTCCCTTTACATGTGTCTTTTAACTTTGGCATGCCTGAAATTTTAAGAATTTATGTTGTGTGTGGTTGAATTAAATGTGTGTTAATTTTGTTATAAATTTAGTAATGTTGAACATTATAATTCAAATTTTGTGTGCAGGATGTATGTTTAAACTGACTTTAGCATTTACTTTTGTTTGTAAGAAATATGTTTTTTTAACTAACATGATGAATCATATTTTATGTCCACATGTGTTTGAACAAACTTTGGAATTCACATTTTGTGTATGTCTAAACTAACTTTGAAATTCCTAAACTTATAAGAATTTATACCATGTGTATTGTTGAATTAACATTGTGTTATGTGTTCTTTGAATTTAGCATGTTAAACAACTTTAAATGAGCATGCCAATATTCCCTTTACATGTGTGTTTGAGCATTGACATGCTTGAACTTTTAAGTGATGACATGTGTGGTTGAATTAGCTTTGTTATGTATGCTTCAAATTTGATGTTTTTAAACTTTAGCTTTCACTTTGTGCATGTGTGATGTGTGTTTGAACCAACTTTGATATTCACGTTTTGTGTATGTATGTCTAAACTAACTTTAGGAAGCTTTAAATTTAAAGAATTTATTTTAGGTGTATTTTTTAATTAACTTCATGTTAAGTGTGCTTAAATTTTTTCATGTTTAAACTTTATAATGTGTCAAATTACCTTTACATGTGTGTTTGAACTTTGACATGATTGAGTTGTTAAGCATTTAAATCATGTGTTTGGTTGCATGAACTTTGTGGTAAGCATCCTTTAAATTTAGAATATTTGAACTTTAGCTTTCACTTTGTGTGCATGATGTGTGTTTGAACCAAATTTTTCTTTCTATTTATTTTTCGTGAAGTATGTTTTTGAACTAGCATTTGAAATCACTTTTTATGTGCACGTGTTTGAAATTTTTTAGGTATGAACACATTTTGTGTATATATGCCTAAAATAAATTTGATATGCTTGAACTATCATGTGCATTGTTAAATTAATTTTGTGTTAATTGTGTTTCAAATTTGGCATGTTTGAACTTTATAAGTGTGTTGATATTCCCTTTAAATGTGCATTTACACTTTAACATTCTTGAACTTTTAAGACTTTATATCATGTGTGTGGTTGAATTAACTTTATGTTATGTGTACTTCAAATTTGGTGTTTTTGAACTCTAGCATTAATTTGTCTCATTCATCAAATTAATCCTTCCTATTTCATTTCATTTCAAGGTTTGATTACCAAAATGAGGTTTGACCAAGGCAAACCCCTTTCCACTAACAAAACAACATTTTCCCCTCTCTAGTGTGTGATTTACAGATCTAGGTTGAAGATGCATTGAAGAGAAAGATTGAAAGAAGTTGTCAAGGTTGAAAACTTGTCAAAGTTGTCACCTTGTTTACAAGATCACTAAAGGACACCTAGAGAGCAGAATTTAGCATTTTGGATTCATAAATCAGGATTGGAAGGAAAAGTAGAGATTGTTATCACCTAAAATTGCACCCTTGTTGAACCTGATGTTCAACACCGCAGTGTAACATGGGAAGACCTCTAAAGTTGTGGGTCGCTTATAAACAGAGGTCAACCTCCGGAGAAGGCCGGCTTCCTATGGTGATATCACTTAATTACTAATCTTTGTGAGGTAAAGGGAGAAGGAACATAAAATTGAAAAAATACTCCTATGGTGATGCACCAAACTGACAAGAATCATGAAATAAAATAGATGAACATACACTAGAAAACTAATGATAGTTACTTTATTTACTCAACATGAACTTGGTGAACTTATGCATCATTCTTGAAAGGCTTAATCTGCATATACACTTTAAGAAGGAAAGATGAATTTCGCAACTTTAAAGTTCGAATGTAGATTGAGAAAACACAGTTCAAAAATCACATAATCTAGAAGAAAATGAAAGTAGCATGAACACTAACACTAGTTTCCAAGGTAATCTTTGTATTTTATATTCAAAATTCCAGATGAGTTACAAAGCATACATCAGCTGAGAAAGGATTTGAGAAAAATCACTAACTCTCCAGAATGCATAATCTGAAATCCTCCCTACAAAGAGGCAAAAATGCCATATATACAAAAGTGTGTCGGCCCCTCTAGGCTTACAAAAATATCCGCCTCAGAAAGATCTGCCCCTAGATCTTTTCGAATGAAGTTAATGCTGCATCAAGTGTATCCCTGTTGTCCATGTCGGTGTGAAATGATTGCCCTCAGGAGAAGCCTTCAGATCTTTCTATAATACTTGCATTTACTTCTGGCCTCCATGTCCATATTCCAACCTCCTTGAAGGGAAACTTTGAATGCTCTATAGCATTATTATTAATGTCGATCCCCCTCTGCCAGTAGCGATCCCAGTTGTCACCGCGACTCATGGTTCTTTTGTTTACCGACGACACCTCCTAGATATCGAACTGATTCATCGCTTTATTCTCAGAGCAGATCCACGTTGCTTTCACTCTGTTGATCTTCCTCCCACCGTTCAAACTGCCACGACTTTCCTGTAGCTCACTGTGATTGGTTGAACTCGTGTCGCATAGATTCCCAGACGGTCAAAGGTTGCTTCATTAGAATGAATTGCAGGTCGGTGAGACACTAGCCGTGTCTCACCGATGCGAATACACCTCGTAGCAGCTATCGGAAAGACTCCCCATCGTCAGCAAGACTTTATGCTGAAGGAAAGATGTCACGGTGAACTCATCTCATCTCGGCAAGACACCATACTCTCGGCAGGACCTCATAGCGAAGGAAAAAGTCATACTGATATCCACAATGGTCGTCGAGACAATCGCTATCACGAAGATCTTTTGCCGAAGGCAATATCCTTCGACGAACTCATCTCATTGTCGGGGAGACTTTTACAAGTTGGGGAGACATCATAGTGAAGGCACAACTTTCATCGTGACCTTATCCTTTTGGGAAGACATCTCCCCAAGCTCAACCTTACGCCGAGAGTTCCATTCTTTTGGTGAGACTCTGCTTAGTCGGCTAGACCTTTTTGCGAACTTAAATCTTTCGTTGGGACTCTGTTTCACTTCGGCAAGACTTCCATAGGTCGGCAAGACGTTTTGTCCAATGCAAACTCTCGGCGATGAGTTTTACCGCAGCCACCTCTCTATCAATGAGACACTATTCTCTCGGCAAGACCTTATATCGAGCTCCTTTCTTTCGCCGAGACTTTATGCAGTCGGAGAGACATCACAGCGGGAGCACCAACTTTCGCCGA